>WURS02088526.1:0-23974 GCA_011762765.2 Rhinocypha anisoptera
CCCCCCCCCCCCCCCCCCCCCCCCCCCCCCTTTCCCTTCAGCCCTGAGCCCTGGGTCATCTTTCCTCCTCCCCACGAATCACTATAACAGCACGCTCTGACCCATCTTCCGAAGACGACCTCCTCTACCGCCTGCCTTTGAATAATCGTCATCTCTAAAAATCAAGGAAATCCTACGGGAGATGACGCTACGCTTCTTCTTTTTAATTTCGAGAAGCTTCCCTCCTGCCTCTGAGACCAATGCAAGGACGCGATGATTCCTAATTGACGCACACTTACACACACACACACATGTTAAAAGGCATCCGTACACGAGCTTACCCCCGCAAACATTGAGAGGGAGAGAGGGGGAGGATGGGGAGGGGGTGGCAGAGGAGGGAGGAAAGAAGACGAAGAATTCCACGGAGGCCACACAATCGTAAACAATCGAGCATTCGTTTGCGTGCCCTGTGCCTTTGCTTATTTTCCCGAGAGACCTTGGGGGATTCGGGGAGGTCCTGAGTGGGAACTATTAGCGACAGACGATTCAAATTCTTTCGTCATCCTTCTTGTTTCCCCTTTTTTTCTCCCATCTCGCCGCGGAATAAGTCATTAACCAATAATAACTTAGCATTTGAAATGCTAAGCCAGCTATTTACGGTTTGTTGTGACTGCGGTCATGGCTGACCCACTGAAGTTAAAAACATACATCCGATGGCTCAGATAGATTCTAAAATTCTCGTAGTTGGGGAAATTTGCATGGTCATATATTAAGGAGTTACTTATGAGCGAACAAGCCTTCGTCTTGACGGAGTTATTTCCTGATCACTGGAATTTCGCTAATACAAGTAGATTATAGCTAATTTTACATCTGTAATAATGTAGGAAGGGCATATTTATATTCAATGCAGAATCTTGTGTATCGTAGTACAAGACATTGAAGAATAAGAACAGAACCTTCGGATAGTAGTAGTATAGGCGAAAGACTAGTATCAAGTACAGGTAAAACAAGAAATTAAGATTAGTAGAATTTATCAAGCAAAATAATAAGGGAATTAAGTTTTTCCACTTAAAGTAATAGGCCACATGTCCTTGAAAATGTTATAAACTGGGTCAAAATCTTACTCTTCGAAAGTAAATAGACAGTTTTGGATGCGTTCACTCCGATAGTGTCAGTGTTCTCTTGTGTTCCGCAGAGAAGTTTCAGAGGACCACTATTTTTCTTCATTTATATTAACAATCTGAATTGAAGTTAACTCTGGGATAAGGATGTTTGCAGATGATACAATCATTTACAGAGAATAATTTGTATATTGTAAATAAGTTAAAATCGTCATATCATAAAATTTGGAAAACGAAATGGTGTAACGAAGGACAGTTACAACTTAATTATGTATAAAAAAATGCTCCATTGTTCACTTCTTTAAAAGAAGAGAACCATGTTGTGACCACTTATATCGAGTCTCGGCTAACAAAATGACAATGTCCAATTGTTGTACCCAATTTGGTCAAATTTCAAGGAGTAGATAAAACCAAAAATCTGTCATTGGGTCTCCACATACGAAATTTTGTGGACAGGCAAAAGCAATTGGTTTCATGAAACCCATTGAAGTGCTCTCAAGGGGAAAGAACATTGTTATCAATCTATTGTTAGATTTCATTTTCAGAACACGTTTTCTGTGTATGGGATCCATCTAAAAAAATCCTTATTCATGAAATCGGGATTGAAAGGGATTCTATTCTTTAAAAATTACTATGATAGGACAAAGAGAATTACAGAATTAATTTCCGAAATCAGTGTGAGACGATAGAAGAAATAAGATTTAATAGTAGAAAATCTATTTTAATAATTGGAACCACTAAATTTGATAAAGATGTTCAGTGAATTATTCGTAGCCCCAACTATATATTAGACGTTTAGACCGCATTTACAAAATAAGCGATTTAGATGCTCTAACTTTAGAGAGATTAAGGGATTCCTCCTTTCCGCTGAAAATATGTGAAATTAATCTCTTGAAAATAGATGATACTATTTCCGAAACTTAAGGGTATTAAGTAGGATTAGCCTACAAATTTTGGTAATGTCACCCCCTCCCATGCACTGTTAGGTGGCTTGCAGGTTATGCATATAGATGTATATGAATATATGTGTAATCTGAACGTTAACCGGAGAGGCAAAAATATGAACCTTTTCCGTTAAAATTGACGTCATCTTACTACGATAAAAAATGCTTCTAGCATGTATCATTATCCATGAAGGATGGACCCAAGAATCATCCAAGGAAGCAACTGCGTAGCGTCACAGGGCTCCTTTTTTTCTATCTCATTATGAATGACTGAGAGATGAGTGGAAAGTGAAAGAATCCGCCATGTCACGCACCAGCAACAGAGGATGGGCTACCGAGAAAGAACAGAAAATCGGTGTCGTCCGTCCACATTTAACGGATGTGTTGTTTGACCAAGTCGGAGAGAGAGAGAGAGAAGGCTTGATGAGTCAATGCACCAACAAATAGTTTCCCAGATCACTTGTCTCAGGAAAGTACCTAGGTGATCACATGGTCCTTGAGAAGGTGCAGTTAATGGTACATTTGACTTACCACTCATATTCCGCTATCAAACGATCATAGCGTAGGGCTAACGCGAAATAACGGAGACATATTTCCCCGCTCACCTTCTTCGCCGAAGTAAATAAGTAAACGTAATAACAAATAAGATGTTCTAACGGTGAATTAGAGGAATTTTTTATCTTAAAGAAGTGATTGAGATCGTAAAAAATATGAATCGGTGAACTTAACGGCCTCAGACCGACAAAACTCTTGTTGAGGGAAAGCCTTAAGATTCTGGTGATGTACAGGGAAGTCAGATTTTTTCTTAACTGAAGAAGCATACGATTGATACCTGTACATTTACTTTATAGAATTTCTTTAGGTATATGAGCAATATAATTACTGTAGGAATATGTATATCTGACAAAGAGCATATGCACTAGGCTGACAGTAATGAAATTTATGATTGAAATGTACATGGGATCACACTGAAAAACATATTATCACGGACCACAGTCATTAAAATTCCAGATATACTTTGATATATATATATATCAAAGTGCTTAAAGGAAGTACACTTGAAGGAAAGCTCAGTAGAGCAATGTATATATCGTTTTCGACGGCAAAAATAGTACATGAAAAATACAGAAAAACAGAAGAAGAGAGACATTTATTTAACAGGAGCTTGCAGCCTTCGTTCACTGTATAAGAAGACTAATTACTTTATATGTATATGTGTGTGTATAATATATATATATATATATATCAAATTCATTAAAATGGAATTTTAATGACTATAAGATGTTTTATATGTATATATATACATATATATTTGTGTATATATAATTGTACTCATATACCTATATATTCATTCCCCATTGGAAAACAGTCCAAAATTTCAAGTGACTTGTAATTATTTTCATACACGTCTTCGTTTGTAGCTGCCTGATTTTTAAACAAATTGTACTTTTTGATAGCCCCCTAACCAAACAATAATTTGTAGTTTTCCCATGGTATGCAGAATTAACGTTCCTTATTATATGGAATTCCTATTCACATAGTCACACGTAATTATTTTCTTTGAATATTTCAAAATATAATTTCCTTCCAATATTTCAAGTTCCCGTCACCCATAACATACCTTAGAATATTATTAAGAATATTTCGGATTTTTTTCTGTCGTATTGTGTAAACTAAGGTCGTGATAGCCCAGCAGGTAGAGAGCTTAGCTACTGAACGGGGGAGCCAAGTTAAAGGCCGGATGACGTCCCTGGACACCTCCATCTAAACTCAAGCTGAGTGATCTTATGGTCGCCAGATATTCCTAGCAATCCACAGGCGAAAGAGGTAAAGTAACTGGTCCCTCTACCCTGATGCGTGAATTTTCACACCCAGTTTCATGAATTAGTACTAGGTGAAGTCACCCTATCAAACCGGCCTTAGGGTTCTGTTGTTTTTTTCATCTGTACCTAACAAATGACATGAAGTGTAATCATTGCGGCTGTTTTAAGATAATACTAAATATATCTCTCCTTAGAGGACATTAATAATATATATATTATTGAGAAAAATAAATGCTTTGCAATTGTATGGATAATTTTTCCATAAAATAAGCAGCTGCATATTTCTGAAAACAAAGGGGATAATCTCCAGCACGAGCCGTTCATTTAAGAAATAATGTCCCTCATTATTTTTTCACCGCCGTAGATGAAAGCGGAGTCATTGAAACAAGTGGCTGCCTTCACCCTAAGACGTCGCGTGATTTACATTCGGAACTCAATAGAACACTTTTTCAATAGTGAAATCTCAAACACTGAAGTCCTTAAATGACATGTGTACTTAGAAAATCCCCCTATAAGGAAGCGAATTTCAATGGTGTAGAAATAAGATGAACGGTATGCTCATGTGTTTGTAAGCAGGGTAAAAGTGACGCCATATTGATAGGGTTATTGCAAACATTCCACTCGTTAACTACAAACAAATGCATTGCCGAGGTCGAATGTGAACGGAAACGCGACACCTTTAACTCGTCAAGTGCCTGCACTCCGGCATTCCTATTCAAGGTCTGATTCAGTGCGAGTGGCGTTGTGTTTGAACGCTTACGGACTTGAAACGTACCATGTTATTTGAACTATAGTGAATAAGTAATGACTGGGCAATTTTCGGGAATAACGGAGTGGGTACATGACCTCCAATAGTACACACAACGATTGTGAGCTGACAACTTGCATCGCCTCGCATCCCAATATCACCTGAATTAAATAAAAACAAAATAAGCAGCATAAATTTCTTTCCCTTATATCGTATATCGACTTTAATAATAAATTTAAATCAAATATAAGGTGATGCAATATTTTTATAGCCTGAAAATACATCTAAAGCCTGAAGGTGCGAAATACACGATTTGTGAAGTAGAAGTAATATTTATGTTTATAGGGGGCATTGAAGGCTATTGTCATTCAGCGCCTCTTCATATCGTAAAAAACCCATCTGAACAAACACAACCCCCATGCCCCGAGCGAGACTCGAAACCGCGACCCTTGGGTTAGCCGATGAGCACGCCCCCCAGGCAAACCCCGCCGGCCGTGGTTTGACATATATACGAGTATATATCATTATTTTGTATATATATTTGACATATATATCGTAATATATGTGTTCGTGTGTGTGTAATTATGTACATATATATATATAATATTTATATATAAATATATATATAATGCATAATATAATGTAATGAGCATTAACACAAGGAAAGTGATGGACATCGATATAACGGAAACATTAATTTCTAATAAAAAAAATTAAGAAAGTCTAATAGAAGTCCTTTGTCACACTAAAATCTAAAAGCATTTATCAATATATTTTCATAAAAATTCCGCTCAAACATTGCCAAACAATGGTAATACATATTTGTATAATTTGATATAAGATATAGTTACAGACTTAATTTTTTCGGATTCTTTCATTGTGAAATGTTAATAATAACACTGCAATTCCATATCAATATTATCATTATGAATTTGACCATGTTTCGCCGTAATACAGCATCTTCAAGTGAGGAAGGGTCCCTTAAAATGTTGTATTATGGCAAAAACAAGTAGTGTTCAAAATAAAATATTTTAAATGGACAGTTTTAAGTAAAAAAATATATGTCATGGATACGCAATCGATTCTAAATATAATTTTCACAAACAAATTGCATTTCGTTTTCGATGAAATAGTTATATATGAATATATTATATATTTTTAAATTATCGATTTATTTAAGTAAAATAATCTCTATTTTTAAATTTACAGGATAGACTTTATAATAAGTAAAATGTATTATTAAAAAATTAGGTATCGCTAACAATGAAAAGGACTTTCGTTATTAGGATTTGTAGAAAAATCTACACATTAATTCATCAATGGCAGGTGAAATTAGAAATCTTGTTGAAAAAAACCGTATACGTTGTCCTTTAAAAAAAATTAGACTCTCTTTTTAGTTAGGTGACTAATAAGCAATATGTTAGTTCCGTCACCGCTGGTTGCTTTCATGTTAATGGTCCCTAACCAAAAAATAAACGCATACTTATCGCCACTTAGAGGCGTTTAAGCTGAACCGTATGCAAACAGTAGCCGCAAATATTAATCCCTCTCATCTTCGCCTTCTTATTACTTAATATTTCCACTCAGATGGAAGAATTAATTCACATAAATGTTAAGTTAAATACGTTGTGATTGATTTACTCACGAATAACTTTCCTTATACCGTGGGAAGCCAGTGTACTAATCACGATAAACGAGTCAAAAATCTTATCCTATACTAACGTAAATATGAGCAAAAACTTCGAGTGAAATATTAGCATATTTAGCACCTAAGAAAAAATAAACAACATGTTAATGTGTTTAACGTTATACCGCTCATACCCTTGGTAGGAATTATCTATAGTTCTCGAACGCTAGATTGCTTGGCAGCAATTCCACTTCTCTATTCCCTCTAATTTCTGTTGAGGATATCAGTTCATATGTATATATATATATATGTACCTACATCATTTCATTTATAAAATAAATTGTAATTTTGATATTCTGCCTCATTATTCGTACACCCTTCCTCCCATATGTTTACCATATAACTCAATGATTACAATATCATCATAAAACCGTATCTTTTTTAATTTTACATTTATTTTAACTCATTTTACAAGCTCTTGACATCCTTTAATTGCTTTTCAAGGTAAAAATCGAAAACTTTAAGCATATACTAGATTTTTTCCCTCTCCTTATTTAACCAATTACTTTTTTTTTACTTTACAACCTTATTGGTAGGAGAGTGAAAGTGATTGAACAACTAAAAATAGTTGATTATACAGACTTGAAGCCTATTGGTTTGTAGTCAATTAGTCGCTAGGCTTTCGATCGTAGTATCCCAGAAAAATGCTTATCCCAACTATGATAATCCTATTTGTCCAAATAATCCTAATAATGATGATAATCCTAATCAACCAAATTTTTATTGCTTTGTTATTTTCAAACTCCTTTCCAAGAATGTATTAGATAAATTACCTTAATAGCATTAAATTCTCGCAAAAATAAATATCAAATATTTTCCGTGAATGATATACATATATTTTACTGATTTTTACTAGCAAAAGACACAATTTTAGTATTTCTATATATTTCAATATATTATGTATATTAGACGTCACATTTATAATTTTATTCACTTTGGATAAAGGTTGGTGTATTAACACTTGTCACGCGCCTTTAGAATTTGGTATAATTGAATATTGGATGGATCAGGATTTTGCTAGAGGCAAAAGTGTTATTTTTGACTGGAATTTTTTGAGTCTCCTTCGACCTATTTTAATTTTAATATTTCATAATTCCAGTAGCTGTTGTTACGTCATATTCCCATGAAAATATATTAAAATATCCTGCCTCATTAGCCATTTTTTAACATAGCACATCACTATAATCCTTCAGATGTAATGTTGCCTTAGAGAATAGTGCATTTAATAGTGTAATAACAAATTAATAGTAGCTAATAAATTAGGTAAGTTAGCCAATTGGTTGAGAAGCTTTTATGATAGAGATTCTATGCTGTCTATGCCACCTTCTATTATGCAGGGTACAACTCTAACAAGATCGATAGCTAAAAGAGAGGTATTTTTATGGTAAATAAAGACAAATCTCCAAAAAAGTAACCATATGACATCTCTGACTTACAATAAATACAAGAGCTGACTTACGATATGTACTCCCAATAAGAATACAAAATGGAGGAAAAACCTACTAGTAGTTCCAAAAAGAATTTTAATGGTCTAGTGCCTAATTCAAAAAGTAGTGCGTTTAGCGTGATTGAAAAGTAATACGCAATATTTGCCATTGGATTAGATCACAACTGCAACAGAGGTTGCCCCTCATGAATTACATTTCTGAAGCAGACTGTAAATATATCGCAAAAGATTGAGCAGTTCCCTGTAAGACTTTTTTGGCAAATGCTTACCATGGCGTTTTCTTTTCTCAGAAAGATTATTTTTCTGGTCACTCGGTAACACATAGAGAGAAACCCAAGACTTATCTTCTGAATTTTGGCAAAAGTTGAACGGTTCAAAAATACAGAGGGAAAAAAACGTTGCCCGAAACGATTTTGGGATGCCTGTTGACAAAATGAAACCGACTTCACTGCTGAACAAACATCATTATTCCATCGACAACCTTGAAGGCCAATTTGCGAATGCTAACGTTCCAATGCGTCGCGAAACATAATTTTAAAATCAACAATCTTTTGTTACCAGTATCACAACTGAAATTCACGCCTTATATTTCGCGTTTGAAGGGCTATATATAATACCTCACTATTCCATAAAAAATAACTGTAATCATATTCATCTACCAGAATATCGGACTGAAATCATTCAAATCCATTTGATCTATTGCTATTCCCTCCTACTAATTCATCATGCTTTAAAATAAAGTATCACACTATCTAGTCCATAGCATCTCTTCTAGTGTGGCCTAATATATTTTATATATCATAAAAAGATTATAATATATATAATTAACGTATTGACCAAGAAATTTTGCTCCTGAAGAATGTAGATTTTTTATTCTCTTTGATATGCAGATTATAACAGAATCTCGAGCTTTAAGGCAGATCTCGAGTAATAAGGTTCATTCATTCAAATTTCAACATTCCACCTATACCTTGCCATTCTCACCATTGTCACCATTCTTGTGCATCAAATTTTAAGTTCCTACTCGCTTTTTCTCGATTATCGTATTTATGTAAGCTTTAATTTTGATAATAATTAACATTCAATAAACTATTTAATAATTAAGTACTTTCAATTTGGAATACTGAACAATCTGAAACTATCTCGTTTCAATATAATACAATAGTTAAATTAGTAGTACAGTTCATTTACATTTATAAACTACTTACAGAATACCTTAAATGTTTACTGATAATAGCGCTAAAATCGCTGAGAAAGTCAGCAATTACTGATTTTAAAAATCAATTCGAATTTATCTTGTCTCTTAATAGAAAATCACGTGAGAGTTACGTGACATTACGTGAGTAAATTATCAATTAATTACAATTTTAAAACCGTAACATAAAGGAAGTAGTAATCTGTATTTCATATTCCTTAATATTCAGTTTTATATGCTACTATAATCAGCGCTTCTCAGAGAAATTTAAGTTTTCATCGCCTTTTTACGAATTCCTTCCCTCACGGTCAATACACACAGCGCATCGTCTCTTACCCTGCCCATCGCATTCTTTTCATTCTCCCCTCTCCTCATTATTTCTCACTGTCACCGCAACTTCTTTCCCACTCGAACCTTTGGTGGAATGAAAGAGACGACGGAAAGGCCGAGAGAGAGAGAGAGAGAGAGAGCTATGATATCGTCAATCCAGCTGTTTCGGGCACGACGTGTGTAATTAGCTGCCGCATTTTTTAGCGGGATTACTCGGAAATGCGACGATTGTCTTCCTCGAAAGTTTTCAAGTTGGAAGAAATGGTTAATTTCTTGATGCATGCCGGATCCTTTAATCCAAGTCAAAAAAACAAAAATGATGGCTCTTAGAAGCTTAAATTATGTTCCGGGTTTACAGCTTACGGAAATAGGGTGATGTTTGTTACTCGTATAAAAAAGAGAGGGTTTCTCTTCATGCAAGAATGAAAAAGCGTTGTTATCGTCAACAGTCATGAGCCCGATGGCAGATTGGCTATAGTCCTGAAATTTGTTTTCAACTATTCCATTTGTTTCTTGACTTACTAATCGCACATGTAAATCTTTAGCAGTCAGTGTAGTATAGCATATGATAATAGTATTGGATTTTGAAATCATCGGTTCTAGGTCATTTTGCTGTAAATATATTTAGATGATTTATGCAAAGGGACAGAAGGAGCAGAAGGAAGTCTAAGCAGGAAAAAGCGGGAATGGGAACCTTTCCAGTACTAGTCCCCTCTTTGAATGTGGTGATGAACTGTGTAAACTTCGGAAAGAAAATTTACGAGTACAGCGTTGAATTCGTTTGCTCTATAGTTGCCTTCTTTAAAGTATAAAAATATTCCACTTTTCCACCTTACTGAGAATATTCTGAAAGTAAACTTTCCTAAAATCTACATAAGCTCAGTTTCATGTTATTATGTTTACAATATTTTAAAGTGTATTCATTTTAAAGTGAACGTCGACCTACATGTACAATTTAAGAAGCTCGATAATAATGAGTATTCTAAGTAGAATAATCAAATCAAGAGAAAAGATAAATATTAAACCAAATTATCATTACGTGACGCAGTGAGTAAATTCAAACGCAAGATTTTATGAGACTCTTTAGACAATGGACCAAAAGCGTCTAGTCTTTCCACAGGGAGCTACGGGGAAAGCAGCAAACCGTAGGATCCCCGAGGGATTCTGACAGGATAATTCACAACAGTAGCGAGGGAAAACGTAATGCTATGAATAGTTTTCCTAGAGTTTATTTATAAGACAGTAATAATTAGAATTACCAGTTGTGGATAACTTTTACACTATGGTTAATTTGACTTCGATGAATAGGGAATTACTCAGCTGCTCAGCTTAGGTTATAAATTGCCAAAGCTAAATAAGTTCCGGGACCAGCGATGGTAATAGTTAAATTAACTGTCAGTATTGTCGAATGTCTGAAAATAATTCTTAGGGAATAACTCGAGGAAAAAAGAGATCAAAGGGGCTGGTAAATAGAGAATATTACACCTAATTTTTAATAGCAGCGAACGGATGATTCCAAATAAAGTCCTTATACTATTCTTTTCGTGTAATTTATTGAAACATTTGACAGTAAGTTTGATCATGTAATTTCTTGAGAGAGAAATTTTCATGAGTAAGAATCAGCACGGATTTCAGAAATCACGCTTATGCGAAACTCGACTCGCATATATTACCCACAACCTACTTGCATCATGTGAGAATTGTAAACAGACCGATGGGATAGATTTCCTAGTATTTCAAAAAAGCTGATGACAAGGTCATGAACAATAAACTTATACACAAAATGCATACGTCTAACATTACTGAAGATGTTATAAATTGAGAGAAATGCTATTTGAAGGTGAGCAAAGTATTTTTGTTTGGCGTTAGCTCTGAGATCAGTGTTATGTCGTATAATTAGCAGGGATAGGTTATAAGATGCATGACCTTACTGATATATATAACCTATTTGAATTTTGTAGTCAACTCCAATATAAGAATGTTTGCGGATGATAACACCATTTACAAAGAAATATCTTGTAAAGAAGACTAATTTCTCATTTCATAGAATATGGATTTTGGATTTTTGGAAAGAGATTAATTTTAATGGAAAACATTTTCCAAATTCATCAATAAGAGTTGTTAAAACCCTTGAATTGATTTGTAACCGCTCTACTCGCCAATCTCCCATAGGCCAATCTCTTTTTCTTTCCTTCGATGCTGCCAACTCGGAGGACATCTATCACCTGATTCTCATTGGACGTCCTTGACCTACATATACTGTTCTTTCCTTCTACTAATCCTACCAAATACGTAATTTTGACCGAGGCATCGTGGCCCAGAATTTTTCCAAAGATCTTTTCATCTTCCTCTAGTGAACGTCTTCCCTGAGTTTCCCTTTTCATGGAATCTTTTAAGTACAGCGGTTATTCGATTACTCTATTCAATCCAATCTTCCACAGCATCACATTTACCTTGCTTCCAACCTTCTTTCTCTCCCTTCCTGTGCTAGTAGACAGTAATTTACACGTCTCATATCCATAGAAATTGAACGTCATTTTTAATCTTTTAAGAGCCGCTTTCTTATACCAAGGCTGATATTATTGTATTCGCTAAACTTTGCTACTTATTCTGATTGCATACTTAATTTTCTTGGACTATTATGCTTCTTATCTGGTCCTTGTTCATTCTATACCTGATCATTTTAATACCTAAAAGGCAAATTTCTTCTTTTCTGCGAAAATATGACGTCACCTGCAGCCACATCATGGTAATCTTATTCATTTGAATCCTAAACACTAATATTTCCCTTAGCCTCTTTTATTGAATTTTTTATTTAAAAGTTGTAGAAGAAATGCGATTATGCCTACCAGATTCGAAATACTTTACCAGTTTATACTTTTCTTCTTTAACCGTGTCATATAAAAACCTTAGTAATTGTTCACATGTAAATATTCTGAATTTCTCTAAGATATTTAGATTGAGAGTGTGATAGGTGAAATTAATTGGAATAGGTTGGTAGTACGTAGGAAGTTTTTCCTTTAAATTTAATTTAATAAATATTAATTTTTGCCTTGTATGTTTGAAATAGCGATTAGAAATTAAAAACCAAGGAGTTAAAACTTTTTATGTAAAAGATTCCTCATAATACTACCTATTCAATGTGGTAACTTCATGAATGAGTCACTCCTTTACACACATTGGAAAAGACAAGAGTTTGGCATCTCAAAATATCTTTCGAAAGTAAAAAAGTGATAAAATATCATGATTACTTAGTCGCGCATAAATATGCCTCCTCTCATTAGACTTTTATAAAGAATAACTCAATGACCAAAAAGAGGAAGTGGGAGTGAGTCCAACAGGACACTTAAAAACGGTGAAATTATCCATTAGGTAAAGGCGATTAAAGCAAGGCTAAGAGAAATAACAATTTTCCTTTTTCCTTTAATCATGAAATTTTTCAAAAATTTCTAAAATCATGAAACAATATATTCCGATTAATAAATTTCTCCATACTTCACAAAAGTGCAAATGCATTTGCTATACGGAAACTTAGAAGCGACTAGCTGGCTTGAAATTTATATATCCCTTCTTCGAGACTGGAAAAGGAGTGATTGCCTCGTTCTATTCAATCCATTCCCCTCCCAATTCCTCCTCTTTAGCCGCATTTCAGTCGTGTATCAAGCAATTCCATCCCATCTCTTTCCTGGGGACTGTATCTAAAAAAGTGCCATTCATTTGCAACTGCTTTTTTCGACTGCTCTATATTTTGGGTTTTTACTGGGGTTAAATATCATAGTTTTCTCCCCTGATTTTTTTTCAAGTTCAGTTAATATTTTTCCAAACTGCCACCAAATAACTGACTCAATTTTTTTCACCAAGCCATTTCGCCAAGAGGCGCGTTTGTGTGTGTGTGTGAGTGTGTGTGTACGTGTGTGACCAGGTCATTTGCCCGTTCCCTCGCTGTATGTGGTTTTGCAAATGACCAAGCGTGCTCAAATTTCCTCTGGACGGGCCTCGAGCGTGATGGCGCTTAAGCTTACAATTTATTTCCAATTATCTGAATGGCCACACTACTTTGTTGTCAGGATGTCGTTACTCACTTCCCTGTGAAAAATCACACCACTCGAGTTTTTTTTACGATTCGATTCAGGCGAAGTGGAATAAATTACCGGGTCTTTTGAAAATACTTCCCTCCCAGATATGATTTTTCTTATCTAAACTTTAACTAAGTAGTCCTCTTTTACTATGTTTCTAAGGCTGATTACTGAACTGCGAAGTGTTAATTTTCTATAATTCTCAATATAAATTTCAAAGTTAATGCGGCATTCAAATAAAGAGTAATAGGAATGAAAATAAGATTAATAAAATTAATAACTAAGGTTAATAAAATTCTATATATGTTCAACCTTAATTCATAATTTTTTTTAATTTACAAGTAGATAAATTACTTTACGCAAACACTAATCTGTGAAAATTGTATTTTTATATAATAATATTTGATGTGAAATTAACAGCAAAAGTATTTTAAATGGAGAGAGTGTATTTAATTCGAACTCATTAAAAGCACACAACTTTTAGTTTCAAATTAATAGTGAAATAAAGTTGGTTTACAGTCCCCTTCAATAAACACGCTGTTAGCGTTAAAACTGAGGGATTATATCCATTTACCTTTTTTCACTTTGGAAATCAAGAAAAAATGTTCAATGGTGCTGATAACTATGGTCGCAACGATGCAGTGGATTACTATTCTTATTTTCACATCGAATTCTAGGAATTAAAAAACAATTGGTAATGTATTTTAGGAACTTTCATCTCTTCTTAGCTTATGCGATTTCATCCTTTATTAAGACGCTCCTAATCCGGGGAGAGTGCAATTCCAATTTCATGATCATCTATGCAACAGATGCCGAAATACACAGAGAGAAGTAATTGAAGTATTCCAGTTACTTCAATCAACCACTATAAATGTCAATGTAATAATGAAATATGCCTAGGTACGACGGAAATATTGATTGCCGAGAAATCAATGGAAAAAGGAGATTTAGATAAGTGGAGATTAATTTAGATAATGTAAAATCATTGGCCCAATAAATAATAATTATAAAACTCTAGAACTAACACTGGCTCAATTGATTGTATAGCTTATGAATTATCTTAACGTAACTATAACTGTAACAAAAAATGTAACTTTTGAATATGGTTGTGCATCTCCTTTCGTCACATATGGGTGCAACTACATACACAAAATACTGTCAAATTTATTGGAATGAAGATTATTATCAAATTCGATATGAAATTCTAGGTTACACTAATTCCATCAGTTGATACGGAGTTGCACCTGCTTAGTTGTTGCGAAAAATAACACTGGGAAAGTCATAAGATTCGTGTTTGGACGAAAGGCCAATACATTTTTCTGAATATAGGAGTTTCCTACGGTACAAGATAAACACAGTTTTTAATTTATCAATAGAAGGGTAAATAAGTTGAGTATATTCAGCGACTCATTCAACAGTAGTTTAGTTTAGATAAGATAAAACCATTTCTGTTTGAAATAAACTTCTCCAAGATGCATTTAATAACTCTAACTATTCAATAAAAATTATTTCTCCTACTTTTCACATTAACATAAGAAGCCAATTAGGAGTAACGCCCTCGGGGTACGGTGGACGGAAAATACAAGTAATTTGTATTTGTCTATTAATACAGTAGCATATTCGGCCTATTTGATAATATTTTTTATCCGAGAAATTGGTGATGTTCGTTTTGCGTTGTCATTGTTTTAATAGAGAAAAATAACACAGTTCATGAATAGCTTAATATTTCAAAATTGAGATATGACTGAAATAATGCCACCGTAATTATAGGAGCTTATCATTGTGGGATCTTTCGGAACGCCGGAACGAAATCCTGACGTTGTTTCAAGAGGGGCGACAGGTACTCCACATAAAGCTTCATACGTAACGTGTTCAAAACTTACGACTGCATGCCAAGCAAACGTTAACCCGCTCGACTTGTCCCCGTGGCAGGGAGCCCATCTTTTTTCCCCCCAGAGGCTGAGGCAAGTCTTTAGAGAAAGGGCTTAAGAAGTAAGAGGAAGGAGATGGGGGGATGGGTAGAGCGGAGCAAGAGGGAATTTGGGAGATGAGGAGGAGAGGCGATAGAGGAACGTGAATCAGTCATGCCATTCGGGAAGTCGTCCAAGCTTGAAGGACGAATCACTGGTTTCTGACCGTTGGGCAAACCTTTTTACACAGCATTATTGCGTCCACGTCCCCGTGACTAAAAGGGACGGGTTTTGCACTCACCAATTCTTTTAAAAGGGTAACAAACAGTCTCATCCGATGGAGCATCCGCCTGTGCAGAGTAGATTCGACTGCTACCGTAACACAGGCTTTTGAAAAACGAGTGTTTGAAGAGTAGATTTAATGATTTTTGTCTCGCAAAAATCATTAAAGAAATTAAGAAAACAATAACAAAGAAGACGCATAGGTTTTGCTCACTGGCTTTTTCCATCGCTCTACTGCCACGTTCCCTTGCGACTTGCAGGATCTGACGTAGACGTAGACTGTGTATAAGTAATGGTGGCTATTTACTACCTGACTTTAATCAGAGTTTCTATGCCGAAGCGAAATACTGGAGATGAGTACATTATTAAGGCAATGGGTGAAAGAGAATAGATAATATTAAAATTTACTCTATATTAAAATTGATTAGTATCACATAAAAATCACTACGAGAATTTACTACAACAATTAAGAATTGGAACTCTTCGTACAATTTTTATTTATTTTCTTATATATAAGTTTGTTCATAAATGTCACTGATTCATATATTAAAAGCTCATTTCTGAATCCGAGTCGACCTTTGCCTAGCTACTTAAATACTCTCCATATTCCATACTCATTATGTTGAGAAATCATAGCAATAGTAAAACTTCTTCTTAAGAGTTCCATCAATATGTTCCTGTAAACGACACACACTGCAACTTTTGTATTTATTAAGAAGTAATATCTATCTGAGCCCGACTGAGGGACGTCCGTCAAAATGTTTTAACTAATTCTTCTGTGTGTTCTTTTTGTCTTTTCGTCTCTAATTTATAAGCCCTTTCATGTATATTTATTTATTTATAAAGTCACTGGTTCGAGGCTTGGAGGTCAAATATCATCGGTACGGCATCTTCTGCCACACCTGAGGGCGAGAGTCGGTCTCAGTACTGAGATGTGCAAGGCGATGGGGAAACCACCACATTAGTGTATCCATAGAAAAATGCAGCCTTGGCTGTAGTAAATCCATCTCCGGATTGAATTACCAATGATGATGATACATATATTTCTCACCACCTCTCCTATTTGATCCTTTTTAATATTCATGTACTAGACGTTCTTATGACATCCTTTCCTCGCATATCGACTCAGGTATACATGACGCTGGCATGATTGGATTGACATACAATTACATATTAGGTAAGATTCGTGATTTTACTGCTCCTTTATCATGTGTTGGAAAATTATTATGTATGTGGTTACATATTGTCTTTCGCAATAATATATATTGGATGACGCTATCACCTAAAGGACGCCGTTCTGTAGTTCTGCAGACCTCTCTTACAGGGGACAGATGAAGAGGTGAGACCTTTTGCCTGGCTACTACTCTTCGATTTATCAAGATTTGATGACTTTGCCATGAACATTTTAATGATCACTCCAGTACAGCTCTAGGGGTCATTGGAACTTACAATTCACTCCTCCTCGTCAAAGTTATAGTCAATGGTTTGGACTGAGACAAATAACGGAATCAGTAATTTAGTGGGAGGAGTGAGAGTGACCTTGTTACCAGCACTAATCAAATTTCAATTAGCAGTTCTCCCCTTGAGGTAGGTTTGCCTGGATCACGGATTTTAGGAGCAAATATTCATCATCATAGGTCACTGTGCTGAGAGCATGATCCACCTTGTTCCTACCACACGCGAGTTTTACAGAAACAACCCGAAGGTTTGAGTATATCGTGTCTCTTTCCTATCGGATTAAGTCCATGGCGGGCAGAAGTCCCGAGGAAGAGACTTGCTTCATTAGGGAGGACGGAGAGAGGCACCTAAGTTGAACAGCAGGACGGATGATATTGGGTGATTTGGGGGGGGGGGAGTCTTGGGTGGAAGGCCACCTCAAAAACTAATTCGTAAGGCTGCATCAAACTGCAATCGAAATAAAAGCCGATGAATGGGAAATACAGCGCCCTCAACTTAGCGTTCCTAATCGTCTCGTATGACAATCACTCTGAGGAAATTACACCTGAATTTGATTAGAAAATCTCCACTGATGTTAGGAATTCAAAGTTTTATATTTTATTAAAATAATTTCTCACTTTAAACCTGCTTCTTTGATTATGATATAAAAATTATACCTGAATAAATGGCATAAATTTGCATAACTGAATCGTAGATTGCCACTTGAGTCATCTGAGTGAAGAGGGAATTAAATTTTGCAGTTTAAGTTTTTTACCAGTGGATGCTAGAATCATGAATGCTGATGCCTCAACTCTGAAAGTGAATTTTACGGAAAAAGATAATTCTTCTACCTGAATTGGACTTTAATCGCTAAGGGAAAATAAAATTAATTGTCTTCAAAGAGGACTGTGCATATAGTGATTAATATCATTCCCTTCTAGGCCAGTGAAAGGTTCATGGTACATTTTCCGGTTCATGGGGCATTAAAGCATTATGAATGGTATAGATATACGGTCGAGAGGAAGGATGTAGGAGGAAAAGTGGACGGAGTTAAGGATAGACAAAGACTTCTTAGCCACGGTAAGCGTAGAGAAGAGACTGTTAGGGGATTTCTAAAAAGGCAATAAAGGTGGATAAAATGATACCACCGAAGTACGAGGCAAACTACATAAAATGAAAAGGGATACCAATTAGCCACAGGAATAAAGTAAAAACTGCATCAAGCCATATCAAGTACTGAAAACTATAGATGATAATGAAGACTACCTAAGTTTCGAATAATTGTTATAATATTCAAACCAAGAGGTTTGGTTAAAATAATTAGCAACATTTTAACATTTTTTGGGATGCATTATATATTGAACGTGAACAAGGTTACTTTTCAGCTCCCACAGTTTGCGTAATTTTATATAGCAATAAAATCAGATAAGTCGTATTAATTTTAACATTAAGTGAATATTGCTATAGAATGAAGTCACTGCTAAAGAACAAATTTTCTTCATATTTAAAAATATTCTGCTCTTTACTTTTCAATGTAACTTAAAACCGTTCGGGTGAGTCGTTATACATTTTGCGGTAATAAATCGTAAGGCATCTTCCACTTGTGGTGGAGGAAACAGAATTTGATCCTTGAGTGCCAGAATATATTTTTCATTCCCTACCCCTTATAAAGAAGTCATCCATTAATAGCTATAAGAATAAATTCATTATCATGTCATCTCATGTTGATCCTAACCTCCGCTGGCGCATTTCCCCAGCCAACCCGTAATTATGATTTTTCCTTTTTTAAAAAATAGACATAAATTCTGAGAACGATCTCATCCAGAACGTTAACGTTCGACAAGTGTGTCTTCCAGGGAATCTTGATTTCTAGAATACTTCACTTAAATTAATGGATGAAAGTTCAAACTACATAATTAATATCCTCGATAATTCGCCTAAAAGTGCAAGATTCAATTCGCTTCTTGACAATTGAGCTGTTGAAGCTTTAATTATGAAAAAACAAAATAACTTGTCAAGGACCCTAAAAGTATTTTGAAGCAGAAACAAATACAAATAGGTACTTCTACTTCGACGTATTACCCTGCAAGCAGCCGCAAGAGCGGATATCGGTGGGGGAGCCACCACCATGCATTCACATGCACTCCCAAATGCAAATGTTAGGATTCATACATTACACACAGAAGGAATCTTTTAGCATGAAAAATGTAGTGGCAAAACATTATGCAAACCATGCGGGACAATGTCAGACCGCTTACAAATAAACCAACAACATCAGACAGCGAAAGAGATGAGTAAACTCTTTTCTTCAAATTGCGTGCAACGGAACAGAGAAGTGTAATCCGTATAAAATGAAGCGTGAAAATAATAATTTTAGATGAAACAACGTAAAAGTTGAAGTTTTAAGACGGTAAAAATATTCGACGTCGAATTTAACAGAGTTTAACATGAGCGATTGGGGAAATTTAATTATAACGTATAAATAAAACTTCATAACATGTCGATAATAATATATTAAAATGGCGATTATGCGCAAAGACTTAATTACTTTCAAAATCGAAGCATTATAAAAATAACTGAAGAACCGCCTTAAGCTATTTTAATGACTGGTAAGTGAAATCGAAGGAATTGTTCAACTTCTTATCACTTAAAGGAAGAAAGTGAAAAAAACTGATAGCGTAGATGAGGCCAACATTAAAAAACATCCAAAGAATGAACTCTCAAGACATTGGCACCTCAAATCTAGGCCTAAAATACCTTACAATACTTAAGAACGATTTATCAATGAATGAAAAAATCACTGCATGCAACCGTAAGTTCCGTTTGATAAGTGATGTTAGGGCTCCCCTACTACTACCCCCAACGACCTGTGAAAATTCACAAATCTAGGAGGGGCCAGTTCCTTTCTCAGTTCCGCCTGTGGTTTCTTACGAAGATGTGGTAACCAGAAAATCACTCGGCTTGGCTTTAGCTGGAGATATCCAGAGGCGTCAGAGACCTTGAACCAGGGTTCCCCCGTTCAGTAGCCTTGCTCTCTACTGCAGCCTCATCAATATGGTATATAATATCAGTTTCTGTGATTGATATCAGTCCCAGGTTGGAAAGAAATATCGCCTATAACATTAATATGATATCCGCAGATATCGAAATTTGTTTTCTGAAGAACAAATGAGAATGCTTAGTGCCTCCTCATTTAAACAATTTCTACAGAACAGCGACGTGTAAGGTTTAATACTAATTGACTCAAGCCATTAATTAGAATTTAACTCAAACCATTACTACAGACTTTTAGAACATTGTCTTACAAAAAGAATGGATTTAAAAAATTCAGATATTGAAAAAATATCAACACATTGTAATATCTTTTAACCCATGATATCCTTACTTTATTGGAATAATCTTTCATTACGAAAATAATATCCAAATATTTTTTATTTATTTTTACAATCGCCCACAAACAGCACTAAGGGGCCAATTACAGTGAACACCATAAAATTTTTATTAAAAATGAAGAAACACACACACCCATGCACTAATTGAAGAGAAATAATCCACCTAGTCGGAATTCGAACCCGCGACCTTGGACAAGGACGGTACCCCGTCGCCACCAAGACCGGCCAAGTAAGCGCTGAATTCGTTCATTTTAAGAAACCGTTTTGGGAAGCCCATAACCACGAATTGACATAAACTGAAATTTTATGGCATCAATGAAAGATTTAGCAATCCCTGCTCAAACAGAAAGTTGCCATCGGTGGATTCTTTTCCTGCATATTCACCGACTTGTCACAAGTAAGAGTGATAAGAGTCCTCATCTTCTTTATGTACGCCACTTTATTTCCATTGGTTCTAGCTAAGATAGTCTATTGCTTGAACGATATCCACTGTTAGCTCCGTTTTCATGACCATTCTATTTTTAATAGATTAAGTACTAACCATTTATTAAATTTTGAAATTTAAAAATAATATTTTTACATAAAAAAGGTAAATAATTATAGACCAGTTTCTAAATATTTTCGGGCAGTATGAAGTTTTCTTTTGCCGGACATGTTTTTCCACTAAATCTCGCCTGACGACGTGGAGTTTAAATATTTATACTTCTGAATTAACTACTTAATGACTTTTGTGAATGATCGTTCAGCACATGAATAGTATAGAATGTTCATACGGTAAAAAGGTGTATATTCTACTTGCGTGCCATTTGGGTCAGAATTGTTATATTCTTTTACCCAAATGTAGCTTTATAGTCTTAAAAATGTCTACTGACAAATGATGAACTTATGTCAAATGTGAATGGTGCGTTCGTGATTTTATACTTCCACAGTCACGTAGCCTTCAGGGTAAGGCGCCTATGGTGGCTTGCGGACTCGAACAGTGTAATGCTTTCCTATGACACAGCAGTATCAATTCCCTCCCGCAAGATAATTTGTAAAAACTCTTTTAAAATATCCATGGTTGCCATTTTCCGAGGTTGGAGGATTATACTTAGTGAAATTGAAAAATTTTAATTTTCAATTTTTTAAAAAGTTCTCTAATGCAATTACAAAACATTTATGGTATGATAGGTATGCTACGATCAGCACAACTCATTTAATGTATAAAGTTTCTAAAATGAGACAATCGCTCACCCAAAAACGATTTGAAATCCCCGTTGAACCTCGTTGATCCCGTTTTCCGGTGGAAATATTGTAGTCCGCATTTGGAGCACCGTTGTAGGTTTGACAGAGAACGTAAGTCGCCAGAGTGTTCTTATTCCTTTGGTGACTTTCACAGTAGGAACTGAAACGAAAAGGCGTTTTCATTAGGAGTAATCTCCCAAAAGATTAAGTTGGCATTTAATGTTTTTAAATTAAATTAAATGATAACCCTCGAGTCAAAAAGAAGGTATTATATGTAAATGGTTTTGAATCACAAAACTCACATCCGCTCAAGTTTTAGCCGAAGTTTGACGGAGAATGAGTTTTAATATAATAGTGATAAAATAAAAGAGTCTCTATTTGAATTAACCCACATTGGTATGTATCTTTACGAATTAACTTGATAATAATTGTCTTTTATAAATTACTATGGCAATGAAATGGAATATGAGTATTTTCTTAAGGGCTAAAGAGCGCCGAAATATCTTAATAATTTTGTCAAATTCCTACAAGATAGTTTCACATTTTGGTTAAGTTCTTTTGCTTTAATGACTACTATAGTCTAACACAATTCGATAAAATCAGAGACAATTAATTTAATTATTGTCACAAAAATAATCTCATAAATGCTTTTAAATCCGTATATACATAAAAACTACTTGAGAACTGAATAGAGCTTCAATTTATAAAGAGTGAAAAATAAAAAAAAACTCCGCCTTTACTTATATTTTAAACCAGGAACAATAATATAATGCCAAGCAATATACTTTTTGGATTTTACTTAAGTTTCTCTTGCATTCAAACGGCTACGTGAAGTGCATTGCCATGTTTCATCACTCTGTTTACTTCTGGCCCATCACATTTCCACCGTTTTTCACGAAACCGAAGAAATAGAGTAAAAAAATAACCAGATAGAAATTGAAATGACGGAATGTAATATCTTTTCACCTTCGCCAGGGAGGCAGGAAAAAAATTAGGATTCTTCCTTATTTGAGAAAATGAGTGCCTGAAAGACCCCCAAAATTGTATACCAGTGCTTGCTTGCGTCGGCGACGCTAAGAGCGGATGAGATTGTCGTCTGGAGGGGATGTAAGCGGGGAAGGTGAGGGGGCGGAGCGAAAATAAAACGGAAGGAGAAGTAAACGGAAGGTGAGCGGAACGGCAGAGAGGTGAGAAGAATGAGAGAGAGAGAGAGAGATGGAAGGGGAGGCTGTTGGGAAAAGGGGCTGGTGTCAAGGTCATCCCTTTTCCCGCATTCCGATCCCCTGATTGTACTTCTATCCTTCTCTTTCTCTATTCTCCCCTCCCGCCCTCGCCTTTTCCTCCCTGGTACATTCTACTACCCGAACCCTCCTTCCTCCCCCTCATCCTTCCTTCTATCCCTCTCCCCCCCCTCAGTACTCAACTTTTTCCTCTCTTTTTCATTCCCCACTTTCCCCTCCTTTATCTCTTCTCCCTCAGCCACCCATTCCTGCTCCTTCTCGAAGAGAGACTTGATTATTTTTTCCCTTTTGTTCGTGGCAACCCCGAGAACTCAAGATTTATAATCATCGACTACCTTATCATATTTTAGCATCGTTTTAGAGGGACTCCAGACAATTAATCACCCTAACCATTTGAGAATAATAATAATACCTTATCAAATACGTTCAGGTAATTTCCAATTACTTATGTTTTTCTGCGGCAATGAATATAATCTTTGAGACTTTAAGCTAAATACAAAATTATGAAAAATCATTCCTAACAAGGTATTTATAATCGCAGGAATGGAATACGTTGGACTTTTCTCGCCTAAAACAAAAATAATTTAATAAACGGTTATATACTTAGGCAGGTTAACATAAATCACTCTGCAACTCTACGTACTTCGTCTACGTAATACTCTGCAAGCCACTGCAAGGGCGTGTAGCAGGGGGCGAATACACTCCAAGCATGAATTCTTACAGCACATATGCATAAATAATTAGGAATATACTGAAGAAAGAAACAGTCGTTATCATAAAATCAGATGGTTGAAGCCAGAATGGATGTAGTACAAGTTTTAAAACAAACCAAACGGCTTCGTATTCTATTCCATGGAGCAAGCAAAGATATTATTTAAAACTTTGTATAAACGATGATCCTTCTAAAAGATTAGTTTTTAGCTGTTTCCCATAATAATATTCAACATTCTTGGGACGTTGTAAAATAATAAGAACAAGGATTACGATAAACATTATAGAGTCAGGTGAGATGTGGTGGAAGCGATCCATAATCTGAGAAATAAGTTAAAAAATTTGCAATTTCCACTTTAAAATTCTTCTTCTTTATTCCGACATGTTTCGGTGCACTACACCATTTTTCAGGACTTGAAAATGGTGT
>WURS02088527.1:0-10025 GCA_011762765.2 Rhinocypha anisoptera
AATAATTTGCCCTATATATCTGTCCCGCGGCCTTCCACGAGGGGCCCTCCCCTCTATTTTTCCTTCTATTATATTCTGCTTCTGATATGCCTTTTTACTTATTGATTCCGCTGCTCCCTTTGAGGTTTCTCATCACCCAAAGAAATGTTCGGAAAGCCTTCTTAACAGTATGTAATCCACGTTTGGTTCCCAACGTAAATCCTAAATTGTATCGCGGTAGTACAGTTAGTATTTCACAGGGTGCGTCGACGGCTACGGTATTTTAACACCTCTTCATATCATAGAAATGACACGATTGTACAAACGTAACGCCCATTCCCGGGGCAGGAATAGAGCCTGCGATCTTACGGGTTATTCGGCGAGCGCTCTACACCCAGGATATAACCAGGCCGGTCCAATGTGCATCTCTCGCATGGCTGAAATCTGAGTTGACACAAAGAAGTGAATTTGGATTTATTGGCAGAAAGGAGGTTTTTCACGCAGGTTGCCGTCCGCATTTGCATAATGTTAACGAGATGACGAACTTCAAAGCTCCGCCAAAAACACCTGTGGATAGGCCGTTCCGGGGGAACCTTGTCACTTCATCTTGCTTCATTAATATCTCCTCCGTCGTTGAACCGTGCTTCTTCATACAGAGCAATAACAAGCTCCATAGTAATTTAATTTTAGACATTAAACAATTTCCCCTACATTTGTCTTTTTAGTCGACACGTAGATAAAATAAGAAGTCAACTTACGACTGTGCGATGTATCGCGAAGTACGTGAGCATTCGAGATCGTCAATTCCTTTATGCTTTTTTTTTAACAAATCTATGCTAGTTAAGGAAATAATAGGCGACGGCTATTTTATTAGCATGTATTACAATCATGGAAAGGGATAAAAAATAAAAGAAAAATTTTAGTTTGGATTGTGCAACTGGAAAAATGTGTGTGTGGTATGATTTTGCGTAAAGAATATATCGTTGTCATTAAAGAAAAAGAACTATGTGCAGTTGTATTAATATGAGAAAGGGGAGTTATATTGATAAGAAGGCCTAAGCGGGTGTTGGAAAGATGGAATGTGCATCGAATAGAATATCTGAACGACTGGAATCATAAAAATTAAGAGGCGTGATAGATCTGGAAAATATCAATTGAAGTAACAGAAGATGATACACGAAAAAATATGCCGTATGTTGACGGAGACTGAAAATTTAAATAAAGGAATGGCAAAGAAAGAAAATCACTTAATGCAAATCAAAGAAGGAACGTCACATTAACATAACATGGAGAGAATTAATCCTAAACATTTCTTACAGATAAATATCAATATAGTCATATTTATTCTTAATTTCTACTTTTCAATGCCGTGGATGCATACACCTTTAAGTTACGAGTAACTTGAAAAGAATCTGGAATCCCACCAATTTATTCACCAATTTTTCCCCAATTATTCACCAATTCCACCATTTAACCACAAATTTATTCAACCTGAGGTTGGCATGCTGGTTGCGGGAACAGTTCACCTGTGTACTAAATGAAAATTCTCGCGTTGAGGATTATTTCTTTCCCTGTGCTGCTTGCGGCGTTCCTGCTCAAGAGGCCGAGCGTGCTAGCGACCGAGCTGCAACGGCCTCATTTAAGAATGGAATGGAGATGGCAAAAGAAGGAGCCTTACAAAAATGGATTTGCTTCGTGAACAAATAACGAGATGCTCTGTGTGGATTACGAATAGATCGAGATTTGACAATAAAGAAGGGAGAAAAAATGTGGAAATCCTGGAAATATCGACATAGAAAATGTAGGCAGGGTGACATAAAATTTATTTTAAAATGTGGTGGTATATATCGGGAAATAATGGAGCGACACCTTCAGGATAATATAAAATAGTGGTTAAATTATCAGCATGCGTAAAGAGCACCCAACACTCAAGATATTGACGATAGAATAACAGTAAGGACTGATCAAAATAGCCTTACTGTAATGTCAGCAAGTAAAGAGAAGGAAGATGTCTATCATATTAGGGAAGAAATGAGAATAAATCTCCAGATATATTCTCAGGATATTCACTTCAGGAAGAACTTTGTGATAATGAAGAATTGAATGATGTATTGAGACAAAGGAGAGATAAGAGTGATACATGAAAATGTATTTTAGGAATGAGAAATGACCGCGGGGAGAAATCAATGGTTTTTTTGGGGAATGTAATATTGCTGTTGGACAATTAAAATTAACTATAGATGAGAAATACCAAAATTATTCGGTAAATACCGGAATACTAGTTCCTTTATGTTACAGTGAGATCTAGAGGTGTCACTATTTAAATTGCCTCCCTGGAGTATAATTGAACTCAGAAGACAATGTGGTTTTCATGTAACCGTAAGAACAATTCAATAGAAGAGGAGATTATTTGAGTTATAAATAAAATTCTTTAGAGAGACAAAGACATCGGGAATCCCTTCGTACATTTCTAGGCAGAAGGAAGTTAAGTAGAATAGTAGAACCGAGAATGGAAGTTCTAAAGACGAGATTTCGACAGCAGTTGAAACGAATTAGGAAGGGTGGAGAGTAAGAGAATTAAAAAGCAATGAGCCACGAAGAAGAATATCAGGGGGGTGTCAAATCATATAAAATGGAAGGACATCAGTGCCGACCACGGGAGAGGAAGGTATAAGAAGGAGAATAATAAATTGAAGAAGGGGACTAATCAGGGTAAGGAAGAATGGTGGTGTTAAGAGCAGAACGAGTGGGCGAACAAGTTACAGAGCAAGGGAGGGATGGGCGAATCGCAGACGAAAGTTAAAGTTTTTTTTCCGGAAATAGATGAAGAAATACGATCGCTACTACAAAAGATGTCTTGAAAGCCATTAATATGGCCGAAACAAGTTCACTGGAGATGCAATGGTACGCGGACGAACTCTTCGGTAAAGCCAATTTGATTAATAAGGGTGCAATATAGAGTGCAGAGTTCCAGTCCTGATATTCCTAGAAGCGAGATGAAAGTGTCTACGCCATTGGTAGGTGAAGAAGGTAGTCATAGTACGTGCATAATAAATCGACAGAACTACTTCCGAGTTTAGGGAAAAAGGAAGAAAGGGGACTCTTAAACAGATCCCACGAAGCATTTATGGAGAAGGAATTTGCTCAGAAGACATCGAAAAAAGTTTGAGAAATTGAATAAAATGTCTTAAGATAAGGTTAGGAGATTATCAGTTGGCGAATGTGGAAAACTTTACTCTACATTAGTTAGCATCGTCGGGGAAATTAGGCATAGCGGAAGGGTCACGACTAAAATAATCACATTAACAAAGGAAATATTTACGGAATCAAAGGATCGCCTTGAAAATCCCATATGTTACTAGTGGTTTAGTGTAAACCATTATATGGAGCGTATAGGTTAATCCTTTCGAAGATTAATGATTTAAAGGAAGGTGATCACAGATCAGAAACATTTGACATTTTTGAGTGTGGTGAATAATGTTGGATGTTTGAATTGAAAGAGAGAAACGCCAAGGAAAACGTGTTAAACATGGTAGTGGCGAATAGGCGAGTGCGCGGTTAAGGAAAACCAGAAGAAGGAAGAAAAAGTGGACGGAAGTGATGCTCATATTTAATAAGTTTTTAAAGGTTGAAGAGCAAAATAATGGTCGCATTAGAAAAAGCTATATTTTTCTCATACGACCATTAACAAGGAACAACAAGGAATTTACTAAGATGGAAGTTAGGAAGAATGAAATGACAGAGACAATTTTATTAAATTTTTCTCAGTTAGGGTTACGATCGCATTTGGTTAGTCCAGGAAAAAACTAAATTAAGCTTGTAGGTAGCTATATTTTAAAAGATAATTTAGCATTTTAAAAACTCATTTTTGTGGAAAATTGCTACTTCTTTGAATATGTGAATACATAGTAGATAACTGTCATACCATAAGTGTAAAAGCTACGATAAAACGGGTATACAGGCGTACATAGACGTTAATGCACTGGAATTTTTAAAAATACACTCGTGGTACTGTTTTTATTGATTTTGACTAGTAACGTCCCCTTTGACTTTGGAGTACGAAGTCATTACTCGTTTTCTCCCTAATCAATTCTTAATTTGTTGGGAGACTTGTTGAAAATGTATTTGTCTCTAAGAATTTTACGATAGTTTGAATGTTTAACGGCATATGTGCCCAGCCTGCTCGACAGGTCAAATACGACTTATGCGAACTTCCCTTTAAATTCTTTGCACTTTTTTGCTCTGTTTCGAAAAGGATGGCGTGGAAGATCATCTGGGCGGGATAGTAGACGCCGAATTAAGGGCGAGGATGCAGTGGAGAGCGAGAGATAGCACGTTCGAAACTGAAGGAAAACTGCTTAATTATCTCCAGAGTGGTTTTTAATTATCCGCTCACTCGAACAGGATCGCAGGAGGGCGTTCGAGACTTTTGTGCCGAATGGGAAGACGGAGAGTCCGCACGGTGCTGCGGAACGGGGGGAGGAGAGAGAATATATGTATGGACCAAACGGTTCCCCTGGCGTGGAGAGGGGTGGAGAAGGGCCGCGGGGGTGGTGCCGGGAGAGGGGAACGTGGGAAAAAGGTGCCCGGGAAAGCCGGGCAGTGTTTAGCGAGGCAGCATGAGGGAGAGAGAGAGAGAGGAGGAGGAGGGAGAAAGATGGAGAGAGAAAAGGGGAAGGACAGAATGCCGGCAGAATGAAGCAGCGAACGTTATTCACGGCGTGGCTTTTGTTTCCCGGTTTAATGCCGCTGCTCAGCTCTCCGTTGCCTCAAAATGGCTCTCCCAGTGACTACACTTTCTTTGCCCGTCCGGCCAGAATTCTTTCGCTCCCATTCTTACCCCTTCTCCATACATGAATGGCGTCCGGGTCATGGAATTGCAATTTCAATGGAAGAGAGATGGCCGTCAAGGGAGAGAGGTCAAAAGGGTTAAAGGGATGGGGGGCCCTCAAAAAGAGTGTGCCGGTATTTATTTGATTTATTTTTTTCGCGAATCGGTTGCTAATGAAACTTGAAACCGTCTCACACGTAATGGAACTACGTATGTCCACTGTCAGATCTTGATATTTTATATTTTTAATTTTCATATATTTGGTCTTTCTTGCAATTCTTCTTGAGTAATAGGTACCTAGTAAAGTTTTCACATTTAATAATGGAGAGCTTCAAATAATGAACTTGAGATTGGTCTAAATATGTCTACAAAATGAACAACTTTTGTATTAGGAAACACTATCCTGAAGATAGAATATAATAAATTATAACCATTTTTACTGTAAAGATTACTAAGTGTCTAAATCTACTTTCTCATTTCGTGCATTGATTATACATTAATTTCTCCAATAGATTAGAATAGTTGATATTCGTCTTTGGCACATATTTCCTGTCACTTCAGATCGGCCGTTTTTTAAAATCTTAACGCGAAACAAATAATTGATACCATATTAATAAATGAATGTAATTATTAATTTTGTCCGTGAGACTAGCTTCCACGTTGGACATGTTTTGTCTTTTTCGACTAATGAAAAATTCTTTTCCTCTGTATTCATGGATTTAATATTTTGATTTATGGTTTTTCCCTTAGAGATTCGCAGACGCTTTCTGAATCAGATTTCAATTCCCTGCATATTCACCATTTTCTTAACATATTTTTTTACCTTTTCTTTGTGATGGACAGTATGCCTAGTTTCCTGGTTATAACTCCAGAAAAAAAAGTTTTTGGTCAGGCAGTCTTTCTAAGTATTTTATTTACATGTGAAACAGCATCTCCTGTACTTTTCCTCTTCTCATTTTGTTATAGTTTCGCTGAAATTACAAATTTGGTATCGCAAAGGTATATTTTGAGGATGAAGTCTTATTATAAGATATATTTTGAAGCCTTATTTCATCTGTCCCGACTTTTCTCTAGAGATCTAGCGAATATATGAACAAACAAGGACATACAACTTTCAATATTTAACGTTTTAATTCAGTGTATTAATGTTTTAATTTAAATTAATTTAATTTCTTACTATGCAGAATTTATTGTGGTTAAGGTAAATATTTAGTCAGATGATTATATGTACCTCAAATATGACCTTTGAACTTTGACTAGAACCTATTTTGTTAACGATTTTGCAGGTGTAGACATGTTGTAGTTTTTTAATTTCCTGTCTTCTCTCGTGTAGCATATAAAAATTTATTATATTCGTTCATTTTTTGGTTACTTTGAATCATTCTGGCATGTATTTTTAACCGTCGATGTTAGTTTAATTTATGAAGCCACTCCACTTTTCTGCCGAAATCAATAAAATAGTAGAAAAAAGACTTTTAGAAAAACTTGGGGGCGAGAGACATGCATGAATTTTAGAAGGCTTGAAAGGTCATTCCTTTTTCGTAAAAGCTGTTAGACCTTGACCTCGAAATGTCACAGTGGCCACGTATATTTCCGTGTCCGTAGGCGGGTTTAAACGACATACGTAGGTACCCGCTCGTCAGCATACGGACTTTCTGCCCAGCAGACATGAGCATCGAACGCGATGGAATCAAATGTATTCCAGTGAATGCGTGGTGATTGTAACACTGCAGATGTTGAAAACTTTACTGTCTCGCTATTATTTATTGTTAGATCTTTGATTCTAAAGATTGATGCATTCGTATGAATCTGAAGCACAAAGCCTTAAATTTCAACTGGTTCAACAATTTCCTTTCATATTCTTTCATCCTTTACTTGCCCCCTCGTTCAGTCCTTTGTTCCTCTCTGTCACTCTCTATCTTTCTCCATCTCAAATTTCTCGAATCTTCACATCAATTTTTTTTTTCAGCATCGCTCCCCATTTTTCTTGCGGAAGGAACGCCAGGCCGTTCATGTCATTTGGGAGCGACATTTTTTTTCCCCCATCCAGTTTCGCCCCCCTTCCCCGTTCGTTCTTATATTTATCGTCTTCTCACTCCCTTTTCGCTTGTCCTCTCTGTATTCATTTCCTTTCTATCTGCTCACGCCGAACGGGAGAGGGGGTGTGCCCAATTTTTTTGTTGCGGGGACACGAGAGGGGAGACTCCAATGCATGGGGACGTTACCTCATTGTGAAATGGATAGCCGAAACATTCCCCCTTCTTCCAAACTCCCGTTTTTTTTTTTGCCTCGCACTCGATGCCGAGAGTGGCCCAAGATTTTATACTTCAAGTCAATTTAAATTGCTTTCCTTAGAGGCGTTAATGCACGTGGTGCTCTAGTAACCGATTCACGTCATAGATTTGGTCATTACGTTTGTCCTAACCGACTTCGCATTTGCTTAGAATATGACTTTGCCCCTCTCCCTTGCGTTCTCCTTGTATTCGTGAGAGGGAACGCCTATACACACACGCGCGCGCACACACACACACACGATTTATTTGCCGTAGTCGCTATGAATGGTAACCTTGGGCAAAGTCAAGTGACGACTATCGCCGTGACGTCAACTGCGTCGCATAAACCTATAAGGTAGTTCTCTCATTTAATTATGGACTGATTCTGCGATTTGTATTTATTTATGTAATACAGTTTTGCATCTGAAACTATTTTTTCCGCTTTCTACGAAGTGAAAATGAAAATTAATTAAAACTCTGCGTTAAAATTCAGAGAATAAACAGTGATATGTTGAGCTTCGATTCAGATAAGAGTCTGAGAAAATATGTAATTAAATTTATTGACCTTTTCATTTAGTAATTCTTTCCCTTACAATTTCTCAAGTAGAAATTTTCAGTGGAATATTCTGAGGACAAATTTCGAACGACAATAACATTGGTAGTAAAGAAGCAGATATACAATTGGGGGGGGGGGAATTAATTTGCGTCCAGAGTCTGAACATATCACCAAGATTTTCTAGTTCTCTCATTGAAGATCTTAGTATGGAACAAATTTAAAGGTTAAAAAAATCACGTTGCTTTTTTCCAGAAAAAAACGTTTCTATTGTACGACCGGTTTCGTTAACTAAGTAAGATCATCAGGTGTACTTTTTTAACGAAACCGCTCATACAATAAAAAAAGTTTTTATTTAGAAAAGGAAAGGTTTTTTTTCAACCTTTAAATATGAATTTCCACAAATTGGAGCTAAAAACAGTGTATGTTATGGAAAAATTGTTTTAAAACTAGTAAATGAATATATGTAAACATTTTTGTAAACGGCACTTGATAAGAATTTTCCACCGGTGGTGTATATGTCGAAATTAGAATGAAGATCTAGCATTGATGTCTGGTTCCATCAGTTGGTGTGTAGATTTATCTCCTTGCCGACTCCTTGGGGATACTATATCTAATATTTGATATGCAAGTTAGTTAAGTGAGATTTATGACAACAAATATTGAGTCTAAGTGGACAGAAAGAAGCATCTCTATCTAATGATTGCATTTTTAATGCCGTGAATTTTAATTTTACTGCCATTATCAAGTATACCAGGAAAAATTTAGTGTAACCTTACGCGGAATTGACTTTTGCCTGTTATTGACACGTGGCTTACGATATGATAAAAATAAAAGTAATGATTGGAAGCTTGGATTTAAAAATCAATGAAGAAAGGGTAAATGTTGACATTAAAGTAGGAGTTGGTGAAGAGATAAGCTTGATGTATGGTTTGAGGAAAAAGTTTGTTAAATGAATTCTGGGGGAGAAAAGTGTAATGAAAATAGAATTATGAGAACTTAGTGAGGAAACAGCTACCGAAAAGTTGAGGGTGTCGGCTGTTACTTGGTTGATGGTGTCGACCTTTTCTTTTCGCAACTGCAGAAAAGTTGAACAATTACACATTAGTCAAAAACGACGAAGGATGAATGATAAACATTTTAACATTTTCAGAACTGTGCCAATTGATGGGAATTTTCATATTCACCAGGCAGCAATAGATAAATGCTGACAGATAACACTAGATATTGAACAAAAATTATAGTGGTTGAAGAAGGAACGGATGCTTTCCCGGCGTATGCTATTTGTGAAGGCTGTTCGGGTGCTCCACCGAGTCACATTCCGCATTGCTGCCGACGTTTCGATGGGCGAGTCGTCCATCATCCTCAGGTTCAGTTCAAATCCTGAGAACGAGGGACGACTCGCCCATCGAAACGTCGGCAGCAATGCAGAGTGTGACCCGGTGGAGCACCCGAACAGACTTCACAATTATAGTGACTGATATTTTGCCAAATGAGTGTAGATATTCCATGCAGTTTAATTTTATGAACGTAATTCATGCCGTCCTACCCGAATCTATTCACATCGAATGTATTAAACCAATGTCATCATTTGTGAATTGCGTGAAACACGAAAGGTGTAAATGAAATGCAATAACTTCTCCTTAATTTTCTCCGTGCGATCAGAAAAGCTTGTTTTTTTTAAATCTTCTTTTGTAGCTTTTGTCTTCCTTACCTAGAAAGTGGTGGAGTCAACGTGCATAGTCAATATTATGGAATTCATCGTCCGGAAAGGTAGAGAAAATCTAGCGACTCGTACGTTCCGCCTTTTTGTTTCTATGGATTTATCTTCGGCCGGGTCATTTCGCACTGTCGATGGTTGGCTGCACTTGCGCGTAATAAAATGACACGCACACACACAACAAAACCCCTCTTCCCAATTCTAAACCATTGCTTCATCGACGGAGACAATAGGAGATTGCCTTGACGTCTCATCACCCGCTGTATTTGCTGATACATTTCTGAGAGACTTGCCCCTCGGCGAGCGGGAGGTTTGCCCGAATTTTTCCAAGGGACGGCAGGAGAGGGCGGAAGGGGATAGGGTCGGGGTGGTCAGAAGGTTCAGGGCTCTCCGCGAGCGAACGGGTCAAGGGGAGGAACGAGGCATGGTTTGTCCAGCAGCGATGGAGTCTGGGTTGAAGTCGGGAGAGTGGAAGGGAATGGAGGCGTAGTGGTCGTGTAGGGGGGAGAGGATGTGGAGACCTTTCTAGCCGCGGTTTCGGTAGACTCCTCGGCGGTGGTGTTTGTTTTCGTGTCCTTCTTCTCCTCTTTAGGCGCGGGTGTCGCGATGTTCTGAAGATGCAAAACTTGACCGGTGGGCACGATCTCGTTAACCAGGAAGTCGGTATAT
>WURS02088538.1:0-10025 GCA_011762765.2 Rhinocypha anisoptera
GGAGAGGGCGGCTAGCGGCGCGGCTGGAGGCGGCCGGGCGAACGAAGGAGAGAGAGGGAGGGGGGAAAGGGGGGGGGGGGGGGGGGGGGGGGGGGGGGGGGGGGGGTGACTTTTTAAAAAGTCCTCGAAAATGGAGAGAGAGAGAGAGAGGGAGGGGGGGGGGAGGGAAGGAGGGAGGGAAGAGGAGGATGCTTCCTTGCCCTCCACCAGATGGGACTAATTCCAGGGGCGCTCCCGCCGGAAGAGATTATTTCGGCACTGTCATTAATACGGCGACGTTCTTCAGGAGTAGAACTCGGGTCAACGGTTGAAGAGAGAGATTTGAGTATTCAACGGACTCTCATCAACCCGCCCTCCAGATATCTTTCTATCTCTCTCTATCTATCCCTCGTATCTCTCTATCTCTCTCTCTCTCTATTCCTCTCGAGATAGAAGAAAGGCGGACTCGAGTAGAGCCCGTTGGAAACAGTGCCAGACCCCTAAGATACTTCGCTCCGTCGGCATGGTGCCGGACCCTAGGCAGGGTTTATTGTCTTCCACAGAAAGCATATTTACGAACGCGCAACAAGATGCGTTCACCATTAAAGAATCCGATTTGTTGAAAAGTAATTGAGCTATATGACCTTGGAAGACTCGACAATATGAGACCGGGATAGTTTTTTTTTTTGACCATCGACGTTAGACAATCTACGCAGTGGAAAACGTAGCAGTCTTCACCCACCCTCGACTTCATCGGCATCCGCGCAACTTAAAACATCACTTGCTTTAATTAAAAAAATATTTTAATGAACACACTGGCTAAACGCTTTAACAATTAACTTAACTCCGAGGGAAGAGCCGACCGGGTGTTGGCCTGGTCGGTAGCGCATCCGGCGGCTAACCCAAGGGTTGCGGGTTCGAGTCCATCCCAGGGCTTGGGTGTTGTGTTTGTATAATAGGGTTTATTCTATGATTTAAAGAGGTGCGAAATTACCATAGCCGTGGAAGCACCCTATAAAATATAAATGCTACTACTACCATCAGATTTGAAGGGGAAAGGACTCAGATTATTATATCTGTATTAAAAGTGTCAGGGTAAAATGATAGGAGGTAGGAAGTATGCAGATTTAAAGAGGGATTAAAGTTACAGGTTACGCGGAAAATCTAATCTAAAGCTCATCAAAAACTTACGTTAATCCGTAGATTACCCTTCATCACTATATACAAGTTATATACAGTCTTTATTAAGTGACTTAAATATTTCCCTGTCTTTATTTAAGGTCAACAGATGTTCAATAAGATCTTTCATAATAAGTTGCTTTGCGGGCGTACCTTTTATGTTTTCAAGTACATTTCTTTCTTCACTAGGATTGAAAACTGTGGTTTTTGTGTTTTGTTTTAGAAAGTGGAGAAACTCCCTCTCTCTCTCATACTTGCCTTCAATCATCTCCAATGCTTCACAGTTCCGCTGCTGAAGTGGAGACCATTAGTTACCTTCGTAGGTACCAATAAACATTCAGGAACTGTTTGCAGTATCGTGTACTCCACTAGTCTTTGACACTGACCACCAATTTGGCCATTCAGCATCCCGATCACCAACCAGTACTTCCTCTTATCAGCTAGAAAATTCATGGATGATTGTGTCAAATTATTTTAATTGATGCACTGCTCTAATATTACCCTGAGGTGAGATGACGTTTCTTCCACGTTCTAATTCAACAAATCCTCACTTTCATTCTCGTTAACACCGCTTCTTTACTCATCAAAAACCTACCTTAACCGGTAGATTAGCATTCATCACTACTACTATAACGGAAAAGAACAAAATATCTCGGAATATCGAAGAAAATAAGGGAAAATAACATTATTTATTCTAGTGCCGTAGGCCATGCCCACTAAAAGGTTATCAAATGAATTGCAAATATATTATACATTTAAAAATAAAAAGAATAAATCTTAACGTTACAACATCAACGAAAGTATTGAAAAAAGGGATAACAAGTAGCGAGAATAATCCTTAATGCTTGATTGTTACTTACACAGCTACAAACGTGCGGCTGATATACAAACAAAAAAGCATACACTTGTTACAAAAATTTCATTAAATTCAATCTACTAAAGGAAATTTTTAATAAAAAAATTGTAACGTCTAGCCTGTTGTTTTGTTGTTGTTGATGTTGCGTAAAATTTTAAATTGTTAATTACTAAAAAGTTTGCTTGGTAGTTATTTACGGGGAATTGTTGAGCGAGAAATGGGGGATTAAAGACGTAAATTTGGAAGTGTGCGGCGGTTTTTTGGTTTACTCCCGGGGAGGAGAATGGTACAAATAATTGTGACGTTACAAATACATAACGTGATACAGGGGATTTGGCGAAATGATATCGCCAAAGCGGTCAGCAATATATTTGTATTTTGGGTTCATCGTCGGCCATTAAGCTCCTCCTCAAATGGAAAAAATACCCAACTGGACGAACACGATATCGATTTACAAGGTGGGACTCGAACCCGTCACCTTTGGGTCAGCTGGTGAGAGTTCCAAGCAACGAGTTAACTCAGATGGCTTCAAATATTATTTCATTGGCCCTAGCTGGGACATAAGCCATCGTAATTAAGATAAGCATCGATATTAAATCCTTTAACTGGTGTATTTAGGGATGCTATTCATTACGGTCAGATAAGCATATTGATAGATTGATAGAAACATTATAAACCCAAAAAAGCTTAATTTATCATCTTGGTTCAATAGCATCGTCTTCTCAGAATGATTATTTAAGATTAAAATTCCTTTTATTTATCTATGTAGGTAAGTGTTTAACTCCAACGTTCAATGAACTCATTTGTACGTTTTATCTTTGATCTCCGACGGGATGTTCACCTTGGGCCATTCCTTGCTCAACTTCGTTGGCTTAGACTAGCCCAGAGAAGGAAATACCTCCTAGGGGCTTTCATCTTCAACCTGTTTATGAGTAAAAGACCTTCCTTCACTCACAATATATTTACAGTGAGACCCTCTATGCAATTCAGTCGTTCAAGTAGGCTAAGTCCTTAAAGACCTCCATCTTCATGGGACAACTTATCAAAAGTAATTACTGATTTCGTCAGTAAAACTATGGAACCCAATGTCATTGAAAATTGTAGGAAATATTAGAAGTTTTAAATTACAATATTACAACTGTCTCCTAAATACGTAGATGTTACTCAGTGCTACTTATTTGTATAACACTTTAATTAGACATTCCTGTATCTAGCTCACCTGCTAAAATCTATTTCATATACAACGATATATTTTATGTAACTGGATATGTATGTAAGAGTATATATATACTCATACATATAGTTTTATATATACTCTGTATACATACATACTCATACATATAGTTTGGGTTTTAGAGGATTGGGTGTCCGGAGTCGTCACCGGTTCTGGAACCCGTGTTCCCCCGTCAGTAGCCAAGCACTATACCCACTAGACTACCACGACCTCATATCATTAATAATATCTATAAAATACTAAGATAGCTTAGAATATGGAAAAAAGAACTTTTATCTTATAATTATAATGTATGCTTTTTCAGCTTTTCACCTATCAGATCACGCAAGTAAAATCAGGGAGTTAAAGTGCATAACGGATAGATTTAAAATGTCGTTTTTCATTCGTACAATCAGAGATCAAAATAAACACGGTCCTAGGGTTACTTAGGAAAGATGGTGTATATATTTTGTAGTTGTTTTGCATGAATGTTAATAACATTAAGTTTCACATTTTTCGCGAATGTTGTGCCTAATGTTTTGCACGCAAATAGTTTTCTTCTGTATGAATAATTTACAACATTCGCACGTGGTGGCTCACCCCCTTCCACAAGCCCTTGCGGCGGCTTGAAGGGTAACGTGTGGAAGTAGAAGCATACAATTTTTTTTTGTACACATCTAGTTTCGTTAGCATGTACCGTCGTCTTGTGACTGTAGATTCATCTTTCTAATTTGTAACTCTTGCTTATGAAATAATAATTATCACAGATCTTATACAAAAGTCTTTTTTTAGGTTGCTATATTGAGTACCATGGATATTATTTATCCCTTTACCTAGTCTCTACTACGATCGATTGGTCTGAGTTCCCGACGCTTCAAATGAATTCACAAGCTGTGGTGAAGTTTAAAAATAGTTTCCTCCATAAATTACAGTGATAAATAATAACTAGTTCTTTTTGCAGTTGTTTCCTTGATAATTACGTTAAGATTTCTCTCTATTTTAGAGGACTACTATGTTAGTTATTTCCAGATTTTGTGACTTGATATTTTGCCTTTTAAAAGAAGTTTACATGCGTGACAAAGTAGTTTCACTGATTACATCTTTTGAATCGGGAAAATTATTCTCAAGGATAAAACCTCGACAAATCGTTTTAACTACCCGAAACAAATATCTATAAATTATCGCATATTCTGGATTTGAATCGAACAAAATCACATTAAGCGATGCATTTAGATATTAATTTGACTTCTCTCGGAATTTAAGACAAAAGAAGCATCCAAAAATAAAACCCCAAACGTCAGAAAATAGGATTTCCAAGGCAAAATTATTCAGAAAATTTTCCAAGTTACTTATATTGTAAAAGAAAGGATACTTACTTCAAATAGAATTGGGCGCGTTAGGAGACAGAGAAACGTTGAATGACAGATTTAATGTAGAGAGTTTCGTTTGAGGAACAATTGTCCCGAATCTCTTGCGGAAAAAAGGGACTGAATGATGAAAGCGGTAAATCATGACAGTCATCACAGCAAAAGGCTTTCGTGGGACGGTGCTTAGGACGAAAGGTTGGGCCTATGGCTCTATAAGACTTATAAAACAATGAATTGTGCGTCACTGTAAGCTGCCGTGTAGAGATTCTCTCGTGAAAATATAAGCGTTAGAGACCCGAAAAGCAAGCTGTTTGTCTCGCGAAGAAATACCTAATTACAACTACCTTTTCTAGATATCCATTTCTTTAGATTCTATGCTCATAATGGAAACTTTAATACGCCATGTCTCGAAAAAAGCCTAGTATACTCTCTGTAACAAGTAAAGAAATTTTTGGAGCTCCAGTTAACTTCTCCGTCTCATATTAGGAAGTATATTTTTTTATGCGGCGAATGGAATGCGCTATTTATCAGTGTACAATTACTTTTCTTCTGACATGAGTTATATTGTGACTGCTTGGCACTTTAATACAATACGAGAGTGATATTTCTAAATTTACATAGCTAAATCTATGCGTGTGTTAGTGGGAAGGATTTTCTTTTTTCATATAAAGGTGAGCTTTTTGACTCCTCTTTATGGACCGAATTTTAGGGGCCTAATTAAGTATCTGAAACATGCAGTCATTGGCTCCCAAGTTTTTTTTTAACTTATCTGAAACAGTCTCCGTTACCTGTTTAATTTAAGTCTCTTTCGCCAATGGAAAAATTCACGACTTCTTAATAAATTTTATGATTTAAAAAAACCGGAGTTTTATGACGGTAGTAGAAATAGAAATTCGAAAAAATATTCCTTTTGAATGATAGTTTACGAGGCATGTTTTATTAGTAGGTACAGTTTTCACATGGAAAAAAAAGAAAATAAAGCATTTAGCAGTTTTACTTTTACATGAAAGCACGTACCTTAGTCTATATTTCTACATATATTCCACCAATATCGAGGCGCTTGTCATATCGTACAACCGGTTTTTGAATCCCATCCTCATAAAAGTCTGCCGCCTTATTTGACAACCATTGCAAACAAGGCCATTTCGATAATTTAAGCGTTCGGTTAGAATTTAATAGAGAAAACGCTTCTTGAAACTTGAGGAAACTCATCAGGTAAAGAAGAAAACATAAAGCTTGTTATGTTGCCTATAGAAATAATGTTCTCTTTCACTTCGCTTCGTCAACTTTCCGCACACCGAATCTTCATTAAGGACATAAGATAGCCCACTTCGTTCCTCATCTTCAACATTCGAGGGGTCTAAAACTCTAAACCCATTTCCTTATCATTCTATCGCTCATAATGTTTTCTCCGTACAAGCCACAAAATTTGAAGAAATTGTTACCGAACGCTTAAATTATCGAAATCGCGTTGTTGCAGTGGTTTTCAAATCAGGCGGCAGTCCTCTATGAGGATGGGATTCAAAATCTGGTTGTACGATATGATAAGTGCCTCAATATTAGTGGAAAGTATGTAGAAATATAGAATAAGATAGAGATTTTCATGTAAAATTATAACTGCTAAGTACAGTCTACTCTTTTCTTTTTCAAGTGAAAATGGTATTTACTTTAAAAAATATACCTGGTGCTTTCAATAACAACAGATAATGTCTGGTTGTTGACACGCCAAATGGGTTTGAGTCGACGGAATGTATAGTGGCATCACATTCGTACTGTAATCCGATCGAAAGTAATTAGCCCACAAAATTTAGTACATACTTTCGTACTGTTTGCTAATTTATTTTGAACAAATAACGTGTTTTTTTTTAAAGTCTGTACACATACGCGTATATGACACAAATGGTACGTAATGAGGTATTTTTAGCAAGTAGCATATTTTGGCGGAGTACACACAATATGTTTCAGCCAATTTGGTCGATTTGTCTGTTATCGTTTGCGCTAAAAAAGTCAAAAATAAAAAAATTGTTGCAAGTCATACATTAATTTTTTGAAGGAAAGTCTTCTCATAATCCTAAAAGAGAAGTTTGATGAACACCTTTATTAGAACGGTTTAAAAAAATTTTACTTCAAAATTGTCAAAGCACTGTCGTTCGAGTGGCTAGTGATAATAAACTTTCTTGACGCCTTATTTAGGCCACTACTGCAGAAGTCACTCGTGAAACCCATGTTGACGGATGATATGAGAGTGAAGTTGAAGAAGGAGCGAAGTTCTCTCGTTATCTCGAATGAATACGAAATAATATTTCACGCCATAATTTCATCATGAGAAAAATTTCCACTGACTGTCGATCAGTCCACCTGAAAACATTATTTTTAAATACTTAAGTCTTTTAATGAGTCGGTGTGCTCAATGTAAATTTTGTGATTTTATTACTGCGAAGGAAAATTAACTCATTTTTCTCAACAAAAAAAATCTTGTTCTGATACATATTTTTCTTTTCTTGCGATTCACATGGAATACATAATTATTGTGTATGTATTACGTAATCAATTGAGTGGCTACAATGTTTTGTTTTTTGAATATCTGATTTTATTAGAAACCTTTAAGTGGATGTCAATTAACCACTTATTGAGGCACTCACAATTACAAATATGAGAGAATGCTAGTTAAAATTTTATTTTGTTTGACGCATAGTCGATGGACGCTGCTAAAAGGCTAGGGAACATTTCTATCTTCCACGTCTCTTATCTGACCTCATTCAGATCAAACGTAGAGACAATTTACGACATCCAAAAACAATTTTCATTTACGCTCTCGCTAATCACTAAATGTACTTTCAAAGAATTTTAAATTAAAAGTGCCATTGTGGTAATTGAAGAATATTTTTAGTATCATCATTGAGGGTATTAATTTATTGACGGTCTGGGATTATTAACAAAAAATGAAATAGCATGGGTTCATTTGCATGGAACAAAACTTAAAGCTGCATTACAGTGCTAGGAAATTAAGACATTCTCAGCCGTAATACAAACATGTCTTTCTCTATCAATTTTCAAGCCTGTAGTCTGTCGATTCTATTCGGCCTGTGGGTATACTCGCACATTGGATTATGTCCGGAAAATATATTTTAATGAAATAAAATTATTGAAACGACACATATTTTGGCAAAAAGCTTCATAAGGGTGCCGTCATTATTGTTCACTTTATGAAAACCAATAAAAGTTTATAAATTTTCGTCACGGTCGAGATTAATTTTTCACCAAAAACATTTCATGTGTGAAAAAATTTACCGGGAAATTTCATTGTTCGAACGTCAAATATTAAAAAAAATAAATTTATTTCATTTTCTCTGATATGAGAAACCATTTTTTTCAGCCTATTCGCGATTTTACATCCATTTACTTAATAATTTTCTATTAATTTTACTAGTAAGTGTCTGCTTATAATAGGTATTTCTTACAAAACTTTCACTTTTTTATTATTTATTATTTTTATATATTTATTTATATTTCAATCGCCCACAAACATCACTAATAGGCCAATTATAGCGCGCACTATAACAGTTTTTTTTATTACAAGGACGAAACACACACATCCATGCATTGAAACTAGGTTAAGATTTAAAAATCCACCTAGTCTGGATTTGAACCACCGACCTCCTGGTTGGCAGACGAGGACGTTACCCCGCCACCACCGAGGTCGGCTCAAGTACATGGTGTACGAGCATGTAATTTAGCGAATGTTTGCATTACATTTGAAATATATCACGACCAGAAAATGCGGTCTCTGCTATGATTGGCAATATTATGACTCTTGTTTCTCTCCCGGGTCGCGTCGTTATTCCAGGAAAACAAAGCAAGTCACAATCATTATACACACGTGTCACAAAGAAACACCTCCGTTTGTAAGGAGGCATTAAACTTAGCCTGTCGCTGCACCGCATAGCTATCGATTTATTGGCATTCCCCAGGGAAGTTCGCCTCATTGTTTCGTGAATATCGTGGTTTGCGTGAATCTCGGGAAACGTCAAAACTTTCCCAGCGTAACCGCCCTGGAGAAACAACTGGAGTTTAGGAGGAAAACTTCGAGACACAGCTGGGGGCGGGGGACAAGATATAATCAAAAGTGACTTGGTTATTCAGCTGGAGTGAAAAAACTTGGCCCTTTTGTGAGACAACGCAGGACGCTCATCCGGAAAAGATGGCCAAAAAGCTTTTACAATAGGAACAGAAAACAAACTGTGAGTTGGCAGTTATAAACACTTGGTTGTTGTAGACACAACTTAGTACATGGCTCGTGTTTCCGGAGACAATTCGTAAGTCATGCTCAACCAATAAATTACATATATCTCGAAGGAAAGAAAAACAAGAGACTGGGTTATTCCTTTAGCGTGCGTGGCTTAAAAAATGGTACCCTATCATCGCGTATATTCGGAGAATTTTGAGAAACGCATAACCTAATAAGATTAATTCAGTCGGAAATTATAACGAACAAATACACTAAAAAACATGTGATACAGTAGTTAAAGAGTTTGACCAGTTTTGCGAAATTGACATTATTGAATTCAATGAATAATTAGTTTTTGTGTCAGGACATATTGACGTGTAAAATTATATTGATAACTGCGGTGGGTAGTTGAGTGCCGCGGGAATTTAAAACGACACGAAGGGAAAGAAGTAGGTGGTAAGTGAATTTAAAGCACAGTGGCTATAATATACATTATTTTACGTACATTTATTAAGTAGTAATTTTTTTAGAAAATATTTTATTTTTATTTTTAAGGAATATCAGATTCTCATCTATAAAATAGACAGGTTACCTTCCTCTTTGCCTCTCCCTAGAAATTCTGTCGTTTTAATCCTTTCTGAAAATTGAATGTAGTTTTTGATGAGGGATTAGGCAGAAAAAGAAACTGTTTTAGTCTGAAATCTCTCCCCAATACTTCTTCATTTCTGGTCATCAGTCTTCTGATTGGATTGAACCCATACATTTTTCTTTTTCCGTTCCTCTCTGTCATTTGCCTGGTAAATTCTTTCTCCAATATCTTTCATGATATGTTTAAAAAAAATTATTATGGCCTAGGAATTCTTCAGAATTTTTTCCTTCCATATTTACTTTCGCTACATTGATGATGAATTTATTTATAAAAATATGTCCAATCAAGTTTCCTCTTATTAAGAGTCATATTTCCCAATAACTGCTTTCTTCCTCTGAATTTCTTTAGAATCTGTTCATTACTTATTATTTTTACATTTCTTACTGTTCTTTTCCAACAAAACATTTTAAAGACCTCTATTACCCCTTTTATAAATGGTTCAATTTTCTGACACATAATTAAATTCCATTTGAGGATTTTAAGAATAACTTCTTATTTTCAGCGTCTATATACATCATCATCATCAGTACTTCAATCCGAAGATTGGTTGACTG
>WURS02088549.1:0-10025 GCA_011762765.2 Rhinocypha anisoptera
CTTCCCTTGTGTTTGTCCATTCTTCGAAAGTGGTACGAATCTCAGCAAAGAAGGCCTTCTCTCGGCGGCCGAGCAAGTTGAACCACACCGACTAATTCATGTGTGATGAGAAGAGTCCTCGGTGGTGTAACTGGTTGAAGCACACCGTCAACTAGATATTGATAGCATCCTAAAAAACCAAAAAACCCCTCTCTAAACAATGCAACTCATCCTTTTCTCTACCCTCTCCTTTCATACCCCGAGGCCCGAACCGATGACATTCCGGAGCCCCCAGTTCCGCAGTCTAGCACGCTGCCGCTAGGCTACCTCCTCCCCAAAATAACATAAATAGAGCAAAAATAATAAATAAAGGACTAAAGAGAGGATTTTTCACTGATGAATCTTAAATCTCATTTTAGTCAAATCTGTTTCTGAATTGAATTATTCGTTCGAAAACTAAATGGTTTCTACATGGATGTGAGCTACGATGATCGATGATCAAAAGTTAACGGAGAGGTATAGAGAGAAGTATAAGAGAGTTTGAGAAAATTGGATCAGGGGAAGAGCGTTGAAAATTAAATGGTCGGATAATTCAATAAACAAAAGGGGTAGCTTAAAAAGATATTGGCAAAAGAAAGAACTTTGATTCACGCCTCAGAAGAAAAGGAGGGGAGAATTAATAGTGCACTCACTGGGAAGAGGCTGCTTGACTATGAAAGCTTTCGACGGCACGCCGAAGATGGAAAACCAAAGAATGGTGAAGAAGAGAAATGGAAATATTTGATGGAGAAGGGGAATGCCGAGCGGAGGGGAAGGACGGGTGACAGAGAGAGAGAGAAAGGGAGAAGCGCCCGTAGTAGCAGAACACTAATGAGGATGATGATGGTGAATTATCGCATTGTATCATGCAGCAAAGAACCCTCAACCTCTGCGGTCCACTCATTGCCATGGGGTTCACGATGAATCTCAATTTTGAGAGCTAGAAAAGGAGTGGTAATGGGTGTATTTTTTTCAAATGCGCGGCATAAAAAAAATTGTATTGAGAAGACAATCTCGCTGTGTAACCATTGGGCACTGGAGAGAATGTAAGTGCTCGCTGCAGATAACGATGCGTCGACATTTTACGTACAATAAGTCGATTATCGCACGCAGAAAATGGAGTCGGTTCGAGATTATCCGCATACTTGTCTTCGAAAGGTGACTTCCATTATGCTAACATATATGCACCGGAAACATGCGAAATGCTACAACAGGTATACCGTATTTCCCAGCCCATAGGACACAGTGTGATTTTTTTCGGATCGGATGTTAGAAAAAAAATTAAGAGTCTGATAATGTCAACATTTTATAATTACCATCCAAAATGACGACTATATTGAAGGATGCTAACGCGGAAGAGGTACGATCAATTATAAAGGAATTGTTTATTTTACATGATGAAATTATTCAATGCGAGTTATTCCTGAACCCGGAAAAAAGTATTCAACCTCGGCCCATAAGAGACAGACCGATTTCAGATCAAATTTTAGAGTGGAAAAAGTGCTTTTTTATAGGCCGCAAGATGCGGTGTTTCTTAATATTCTCAACCGTAAGAGGACACGGTGTCGTCAAGCATAAAGGGGCATATGTACTCCAATCACGTAGAGTGAAATCTGGTGTTTTTTCCGGCGGATGACGTTGACGAAGTCTTCTCGGGTCCTCGGCCGCTGCTCCGTTCTAGCCGTCGCGACGCTTCGACTCTCGTCTCGAGGGTCGTCATCAGGGCTGTGTTGATTTGTATCCCCTGACCCAGTAGAAAACTCGAAAAGACTTCGCAAACTTCGTAGGGCAGCCAGATTTGCTAAATGCTTTTATTATCAACGGAGCAGTGTTACAAAGTTATTGGAGGAGTTAGGCTGGGAACCATTCGTTGATCGTAGGATTAACTACAGTTTAAATTTATTGTATAAATTTGAAGCAGAATACTTTAAGGAGATCGTTAAATGTACATTTAAAACCCCGTCATACTATGGTAGATCAAATCACGCCCGGAAAATCAGGGAGATAGATTGTAGAACAAATAGATTTAAAATGTCATTTTTCCCCCGAACCATTAAATATCAGAATAAACTAGGTCCTAGGGATCTTAGGAAAGTAGTGTACATACGTATTTTATATCCATCCTGCATGTTTTCTCTCGTTTCCTTTATTATATATTAAATGTTATTTTACTTTGTTTCCTCTTGATATGTATATTTATTGTAAAACGATTTGTATTCAGTAGTCTAACACTGTCCCGCATGTTGTGGATGATGTTCTACTATTTTATTTTGCATGCGGGTAGCTTCATTCAGAGTGCAATGTGTTTCTTAAAATTTGCATTTGGGAGTGAATGTGAATGTTTGGTGGTGGCTCACCCCCTGCTACACGCCCTTGTGGCGGTTTGCAGGGTGGTGCTTAGAAGTAGATGTTCATTTCAGTCTTTCACATTAGTTTTTAACGTGCTCGAAATTCCATGCGTCTTTTAAATTGTGATTTCGCACTCAGTTTCACCAGGGGACTCGGTCGTAATGTTATAACAAGAGCTTTTGTTTATCGAGAATGTTCATTCACACATTCTCGGAAATTCGTTCCAGGAGTATGTTTTGCAATGCTGTCATTTTGCTCCTCATTTGAGCCTTGAGCGCTAAAAGTGATACCACTTATAAACGATGGCACTCGTGGAGGACATAAATGCAACCATGGCAATGATAGTCCCTAGAGGTAAGGGACTATCATAGCGTTTCAGTCATAGGTTTCAATGCGTTGGTCATCTAGAAGTCCCTCCGAAGGGGGAGAGTTCCTGTTTTGACCTTGCATTTTGTGACGCCATTTGTAGTTGTTTCCATACGTGTTTGTTTGTTGTGAGAAGTCTAACATTGTCCCGCATGATGTGGATGATGATTTGCTATTTTGTTTTGCACGCGAGTGGCTTCATTCTGTGCGTAATATGTGACTTCCAACATTTGAATTTGGGAGTGCATGTGAATGTTTGGTGGTGACTCTTCCCCTGCCACAAGCCATTGCGGAGGCTCGCATACATTCTTACTTAGAAGTAGAAGAACCTTCCACAAATCTAGCTGCTCTGCGTTGCACTCGATCTAATTCCAAAACTAATACTGCCTCATGAGGATCCCAGACAACTCGAAACATACTCAAGAAGAGGTCTAACAAGAGTAGAATGGGTGAAAAGTTCTCGGATTTCACACCGGGTCAGGTCCTCCGTGTTCCGCTCCCAACGTTTCGTTGTGCGACTCGCCCATCTTCTTCAGGGATTCAGGAATCCAAGATCTCAGAAACCCGAGTATTTCACCCAGAGTATTCGCCGGGAAAACACCAGACCATACGTCAAGAGTAAAATGACTTTTACCGTCTCATTACATTTCCCAAATATTTCTTTTCTGAATCCCAACTTTTTATTGGGACCCCCTCAAATTTCCCGAATATGGACCTGGAAGGAGATAGGAACCTGCGGCGGGGAACATGTACGAAAATTGCTCGAGTGTCGCTGAAATTCTGGCTGTTTAGATGCTTGGTACGCACTTGCCACAACAGACGGACTCGGGATACACGTTCATATTCTCGATTTTCACGTTGCAAGACTTTCAACATTAAAAGTATTAACACTCGATAACCCTCGCTGAATTAGTGACGGGAACAGACGTCGACTCGCTTGCCGAGCTTCCATGGCCATTTAATCTCTCCTAGTTATATTTTTCTCTTCTTTATTTTCGTGCTCTTTAGTGCTCTCAAGACCGTTAACGTCCGATTGCGTAGCAATTAACGCGCCGCACCTGTCGTCCCTTATTTCTTTATGAGCGGAACTGGTGGAAATCAGTCATTAACACGTTATTTTTATGCGAAAGCTCGGGTCTATCGAGAGCTCTGTCCCGATTATCGTGCCCGCCACGTGGACGTCGTATCCGGGTGTCGACTCCCGCGGGAACACAGCATATATTATGACGCCTCGCGCTATCTTCTCCCCTATCTTGTTGGGAAATTCTTCGCTCTCCTCCCTTTGATCATTCCCCTCGCCCATTTTATCGCTCTCGGAAGGATCGCGTCGAGAGCGCTCTCTTTCTTCTCCGGGAAATATTTTCGTCGTCCTCGCCGAGATAATCCTTCTTCCTCTTCTTCTTCTCCTAATCCCGTTTCCGCCCGTGGAATCGCGCCAGCTTTCAACCGCTTCGAAGCGTGAAAGTGAAATAAATGACGTATGCATGCGTGCGCGCTTGCACGCGGTGGGTATTAACCGCGAGAGCGCGCGCCCCTTTTGCGGCCGCGGGGTGAACGAGGCGCCGCCGGTGACCGAGGGATGTGTGCCCCACCGAGCGTGCGGGAGTTATTCAGGAGCCTTCGCTTTCAACCATCTCAACCTGTGGATTACATCCAATCCGGTCGTTAAGAGAAACGGGGCGGGGGGAGAGGGGGGGGTCGTGTGCCGGCGATTAACCGCCATCCCCCCGGCTCGTCCACCGGTCGTTGGCGGGGTGGCTAGTTGTGTGATTTTCTTCTGCAGCGGGAGAGACCTTCGATCTCGTTCCGCCTGTCGCTCGCAATCAATTTATACTTCGGTTGTCGGAGCCAATTATGTATATTATCGCGACTTGTAAAGTATTCTCGCGCATAACTTCTTCGAGGTTTATCACGGCACGAAACTTCGAAGACTCGTCAAGGGGACGAATTACGTTCCGCCAAAGGATTTCCGATGACGTAACGGTCTCGCCACGAGAGAAACTTCCCACGTGCCGTGTGTCGGAACTGAGGAAATTATCCTCGTGTATTTCGTACGGAAGATGAAAATGACTTATTCAAGGGACAGAGTCACTCTTTGGTCCATCAATAAAGTAAATATTCTCGAAGGTCCTAAATGACTATTTCCTGCCTTTTTTCTCCCTTCATTTCCGCCAAACACCAGAACAGTGACATCTCCTCATCCACACAACATCCATCTTTCTTTCTCTCTCATGGTTATCTCTCTTCCCTACGGATTCCAGTATCTATTCACCTATTTACTATTTTTCACCAACCCACACCGCTTTTACTGGACCTCTCCACCTCCCATCACTCTTTTTACCAATCGGATCAAAAAAATTCTTGACTCCTATAGGTAATGTCGGATTACTCTCCTGACTATTCAATTGTACAGGCCTTCATCACTGTTATCTTATTTGTTTTCAATATTATATGTCTTGGGTAGTAATTTTATTTGTTATATATTCGAGGTAAAAGTCCCCTTGTAGGTTTTTTATATGATAAATAAATAATTTTCCACAAATTCAGCAATGTATCCCAAACGACTGTGTATATGTATATGACTGGTTTGTATTCTAAATGATGGTTAACTTGAGTCGAACCTATGTAATAATGTTTTGTGGTAGGCTGTTTAGATTTCTAATAGGTATTCTTCATGATAAAATATTGAAGTTGAGTAAACGACTCTTTCTCTGTTCATTCAGAATAGCCTTATTTTCAGTTTCCACCGAGAAAACTCGCTTTGGATTTAGGTATCCTGCCAATTGCATTTTTATATGTGTTTATAAAGCCATTTATTTTTACATCGTGCTTCAGTATTCTGAACGAACGCAAACGCACTTCCTAATCGAATTATGAGTGCCTCGTTTTCGTGAGGATTACGCGATGCCTCCACCTCAAGGTTTGGGATCGTGTGGCCTTCGAAAGTTTAGTGTAGTGCCTACTTTAATGTAGAAAATAGTTGGGTAATACATTTTCACCATTGAAGTACATACTATTATTTCTTTTAATTGATCGACTTTCTTTGATCAGTGGAAATTAGGACGTTGTTGACTGTGCATGCCAACATGAACTCTGCTTTTCCAACATTTTGTTGATGCAATCTTCCTCGAGAAATTGTAAGCGTAGTGACTCCTATGTTGTAAGGGAAAAACTCAACTCATTCCTGGCAACTTACTTGGTGATCGTAAAGTCTTGAATGATAGTAGTTACTGGACGCCATCCGGTGAAAATTACTTCAACCCTTGACTTGCTTCCGCAAGAAGTTAAGTTGCAGGAAATACCTCCGTCTGGCCTTGGATTTAGGCCCTTGAGTGAAGTCGCAGTTGAGTGAATGGCAACACTATCTCGGATTCTTTTGTCCATGTAAAGTTGGAAATGGGTTCTATAACAAAGGCATCCAAGGCTTCGTATTGTGTGGTCAAAGGGCCCTTCTGCTGTCAAGGAATTTCTTAAAGCCGAACACGTTTCCGTTTTGAGAGAGAATACGTATCTAATTTATCCATTCTCCAATATGTTGATTGCTTGTGTTTAGTGTATATATAGTATGCTAAAAAATCGCCTTTGAAATATATTGTCTGCCGAGGGCATTTTTTTTTCGTGTTTATTCAAAACATTCGTTTGTTTGAGTAGTCTTTAACTAATACCTTTGGAGTGGTGTCATTTTAACATAATATCATTTTAATGATATTATAATGTCCATTTACATTTTTGTCTTTTCAAAAAAATATCATTAGAGGATAATAAGGTTCTCCGTTCGTTCATTAAAATATTAATACGCCAAACCAGTTTCCATTATTAATCCCTGTAGTAAATTTATAAATAAATAATAAATCATTTAGAAGTATCCTTAAATAAAAAAACTCAGGTGTATTTGGATTGACCCGAAATGTCTCACCGTTTTCTTTCAAATACGTTTGTTCCCAAAATAGCATCTCTCCGAGTGATGTCTTGTGAGTCATTGATGACATCACTGAGGAAGAGAAGCTGCCTTTGGATACAGACAGGAAATGCCGTAGCCGATATGGGTATCCATTGAGACGTCCTTTTTGAGAGTTGATTCGGCCATAGAGAACGGCCGTGAAATCAGAAAACGGGGAAAATTTCACCGGAAGGAAACAGTGGAATGTGCAGAAAACGTGGATAAATGGTTTTAGAAATGATGATCATTATGGATAGGTTCCACGTAGTGAAGCCTGAAAGCGTTACATTTGGTTTTAGAAACTTCAAAAAAAAATAATCGTCGGTGAATATCATTCGGCTCAACTTCGTTGATTGTTTCCGAACTGCGCGAATTGATTGGCCGATGGATTGAATCGTCGCACTACGCAAAGACTTTTTTTTTCTTTTTTCACAACAAAAAATATCTCGGAGACGAGGTGATGATAATCAGGAATGGGCAGAAAGGACCGCGGTGACTATGAAACAGAGTTTGCGAAGTACGTTTTTCTCTCTTTTATTTCACCGTCTTCCCCGTTCCCCATGCAAAAGGATCCTCCGAGGGGTGCGTCCGTGTCAATCCGTCGCTACCGTCGCGACAAGAGGGCGAAGCAAGGTCACCTCGTGGCGGCGGTGGATGCTTGATCTCGGTGGGGTGCCCGATAAATGTTCAATCATCTCCCGGGCGTCTTTTGGTGCGAGTAAGTCAGCGGTCCCCCCCCGCGGCAAGCCGGGAATGGAGTAAATTCTCGAAATTAAAACGAAACCGTGACGGCCCTCAAAAGTGACGTCCACTCCATGCAGGATCGGATGCAATGACGATGATTCGCAATTCCCGCGAGCGATAGATTCGACAGCTGCGTTGTTTTTCGTCGGATCTCAGCGTAGCATTTCCGAATGATAACCGGTTGTTGTTTTTTGCGTAGGTTCAGGGGTGTAGCGCATTCCTACATTAAAAACATGGGACAAAGTTTGTCCACGAGGAGGTATAATACGTTGGGGATGTTGCAGGTTCCAGAAGCTAGAATGTCATGTGGTATCCGAGTGTTTGGGTTGAGGAAAGTGTCTATTGGGCTTGAAAATCGGACATCTATTGCGTCTAGGTTTGTGTCAAGATTGAGTGCGTGAGTGTGTCTGGTTTGTCTCTGGGGAAATTTTTGTGACTGAGTATGTTTGATAAAGTGTGTGGGTGTTTGTAGTGTAGGGAGCGGTGCTTGGTTAATGGGTTTAAAGTGGGTTGGTCGGATTGAAGACTGGAGGGCAGTTCTTTAGGAACCGCGTTCATTTTTTGGATTCCGGGAAATAATTTCGCGTGTTTTGAGGTTTAAATCTTTGTTGTTGTTCTAATCTGTTGTTTGTCTTTTTTGTGGGGAAAAAAACTGTTTGAAGATGGAAGTATGCGTTTTTTTTTAAAGGGTTTGATGGTATGATCTCTTGCCGAGGGAATTGTGTGATGTGCCTAATTAACCGTAGGGTTTTTTGTTTAAATAACAAATTCTGTGTCCTCGTGTTGTGCGTACTTACAGAATAGTTTTTTTGTGCGGGTGGAGCGTCAACTTTTGTAGTGTAAATACAATACAAATATTTTTTCTTTACATGGGAATGCGTAGTGCCACATGATCTAACCATCAAATTCCCAATGTCTGCCATCCCACCGCAAAAGCAGCTTTCATTCCACGCATTGCGACTCTCTCACTCCGCTTCAATAACCGAGCTTCTGCTGGAGGAAAAGCAATACGCGAAGTGATTCAACCTGCAGAACCTAATTTCTTTAATAAAAATCGTCCGACTTACATTTTCAGACAGGGTTCCTAGATTTTTTTCTGGCCAATGTTTTCGTCTCGTCAAACGATGGCAACTCAGCTTTTATGATCGCGTCTTTTGTTACTTTAACGGCGAGGTTTCGCCCATTGTGCTATGTGCGTCTTCTTGACTTCAGTCTGGCCTGAAGAAGCCCATAGTACAATGGGTGAAACGTCTCCGTTAATAACAACAACGCGGTGTAATCACGAAATCCGAGTTACCAGCATTCCTAGAGAGTCGTACAAATAACAACAAATAACCCCGAGCAGATTCAGTGCAACTCTACTGATCGAATTGCGTAGTTTCAGGCGTGATATACTTGAATTCAAACATATTAATGACAAGGAGATGGCACTTTTCCACTCTCATTAGAATTCTTATCAGTGGAAGAGTGCCATCTCCTTGTTTAGATAATGTCTTCAGATCGGTTTAGAAGATGGTGATGAGGAAACGCGATCGAAAAAATATTGACAGCTCTTGAGATTTTGGAATGAAATGCGAAAGAAACAAAAGACAATCGTATTATTTTAAAATCGGCTGGGTGGACCTTGGCGATTTCAATCACGTTGAGGTGGACACGAGCGTTTTCAGACTTAGCGAGAAACCTTTCAATGGGATTCACAGTAATATACGGATCTATGCGTGATTCGGAAGAAGCTGTGCTTCGTCCGGCGCTCGGCGGGAGGACTTAATGAGGAAGCCGTAATATTCCAATTTAGTGATGCCCCATTTGTAGATACCGGTCACCATTTTGAATCCATGTGGAGGAAAAGTTCAACTCAAAGAACTAGGTAAGGTTTCAAAGGAAACCCCGCTAAGCGTGTTACGACTTTCCACGATGGAAAGAAAAGTTGGTTTAAAGGGAGCGTGCCTGTGTCTTTACGTCTACTTACGTATTACCCCGCAAGCCGCCGCGTGCTTCCATGAAGTATGCACCTAGTAATGTACATATACATTACTAGGTACAGAGTCCAAAAATGGTTTAAAAAAACTCATTTATAGAATAAAAATATTATAAAGCAATAAGTTTAGCAACTTATCTCTTGAATATGGGTATTGTTACTTCTTATTTTAACTCTGGAGGTACTGCTACAGAGCGCTAGACCCATAGACTTATTTCCATGGACATTGTCTCGGGTTCTCATAAAAGGCTCATGTAGATCTTTATGTGATCGTGTGTAGTGACAGTAAGAGGTAGTTGTCATCTGTTTCTTACTTAAATGATATCTGTACTTTATATCTAGATAGTCAATTGTGGTAGTTATCCCTAACGTATGAAATGGTATCATCATACTGTAACCATAGACTGAAGACTACTATTATTTAGTTTATGCTGTAACCTTCTTGTTGAGCGTTAGTAAATTCGCTTGTATCTGATTAGCTATGTTTACACTTGTGCGATTTTACGTGCTTGTGACGCATGCTGCACATAGCATGCGCTAACGCACGTGACGGATGCGGAGAAGCATGCTTTTTTCCGAGAAAACAGTCTTCTTTCTGAATCGCATGCTGCAAAGCAAGCAGTTCCAAAA
>WURS02088560.1:0-10024 GCA_011762765.2 Rhinocypha anisoptera
ACAGGACTGTCATCATCAGGTGACAGCCCTGTTGAAACCCGGGTCGTATTATTTAAATTTAATTTGTGTGGAATTACCAAGGGTTTCTCTTACTCCAATATCTCATATGTCTGTGTTTAAAATCTTTCTTATTCCCCCTGCGTGTGTTTAACTTCTCTGAATGGTGAGTGTGAAAGCCCAACGTGGCTCTGCTGCGTGCCTTATGGGCCAAGGCAATATAAAAGCCTTTGTTTTCTACAGAGAGATAAGCTGCCGAGTGAGCTCAATGGTAAAGCACTCGCTGTGAAAGCGAAATATCCATGGTTTGACTCCCAGATTTGGCAGATATTTTTTCTGTTGGAAACTGCTTCTATCTTTACTTGCCAATTTTGTGTTCGTCCCTTTGTGTGTTTCTTTCCCTTTCCCAATTTTATATCAATTGTATGTTTGCCTGATGGTGGTTACTAGTATTGAATATAATAGTAATTGCCTCATGATTTGTCAAATAGCTGAAATAGTTATTATTTGTGACTTTTTATGATAAATAAAAATAAGGATCAGTTGACCATTTTGTTCCTGTTTATTACAGCTGCTGATAAACTCATTAAAATTTGGGGAGCCTATGATGGAAAATTTGAGAAGACCATTTCAGGACACAAGATGGGAATATCTGATGTTGCTTGGTCCAGTGACAGTCGGTTGCTTGTGTCTGCCTCTGATGACAAGACGTTGAAGATTTGGGAACTTAGCTCGGTTTGTATTATTCACAATGAAATATCAGTACACATAGGATAAATTTCTTCCTATGCTTGAAACAATTTTCATAATGAAAAATTTACCTAGCCATTTGCTCAGGTAGGTGTCCGTTTTGAAACCTATACATTTAGTGCTATTTGCTTCTTCTACCTCATGCTCCTGTAAATAGTAAAATCTTACACTCATGACATTATGGGGGAAATATTCACATGTAAACCACTATGTATTTGTTTACATGTCATCTTTAGTAAAGGCATAAGTGCTTTTCCCATGAGCATCTGTCAGTTATTACTTGACTGAAGTCTTCTCTGGATTCACTGGCTGAGGGGCTTCATTGTCCCCAGTGTTTTGAGGCATGGCTTGTTCCTGGAAATGTTGGCAGTGAAGGAACCCCTCTCCTGGTAGAAATCCCCAGAAGACTTCATTCAGTTCATTCACTGGTAAAGCACCAGTTCCATGTATTACTTCAGGGTTATCATGAATGTCGAAATACAAAACAAAGTTTTTGCTTGACTGGATTGCAACCCAGGCTAATAAAAGTCTAGTGTCTTAAGTATTAATATCCATTTCCTTTCAAAAGTCCATGGTGGTTCCTGAGTGAACTTTTGATATGAAGATTTATATTGGAAACTATACCTAAACCAAAAATATTACTATTAAAAAATCACATAAGGTCACTATTTCAATTTTAGTGACTTTCCCTTTTGGGAAATGAACTCATCTCTTTAGCCAAGGCAAAAGAAATTTGACAAGAAGACATTTACTCCCATACATTAGTACATACATAAAAGTACATTATGAAAATGGAAAACTGTCAAAGGGCAATATGAAGATAGTGATGATTGGAATAACAAAGAAAATGAGTACTGAGAAATTAATAATGCTCTACCTGAGTCTGAAATTTCATGAATACAAAAAATCTACCTGTATAATTAGTTCAAATAAATTACGAAAGCTATACGCTCCCAATTAATTCATCAAAAAATAATATCTGAGATGACTCAACAGAAAATTGAGTGACATTCATAGGTTTGGAGACACCATTGGAAAATGTGATTTTAAGATGATTGATGGAAGTATTTGGTGTGCATACTTTAAACCTTTCCAGTCCAACATTGAGCTCCACATGACAGTGAATTCCTTTCCACCAAGTCAAGTGTCCTCGATATGATTGAATCTAATGCTGATTCTTTTTCTGCTAGTGCCATCAATTGGCCATTTATAGCACTATCTGTCCAGTAAAGCCTTATATCTTATTTTGAGTTCATTTTTTTAGTATAGTGAATAATTTTAATAACAAATGTTGGGAGCCAAACATAAAAGGATAGTGGTTTTTCTGTGCAGAAATTTATTTTCTGTTCTTATTAATAAAGAGTACATTTTGTTTCTTGATGGACATACAAGGCTAAATAATTTGAAGAATGAAGTGACATATTCATTCCATTTTTTAGTCAAATATATGATGAAAAAAATAATTTTGCACTCCTAAGTAAATTCATAAAATTAATTTGGACCAAACAACAAGAACTAGGAAGGAATGAGGTAAACTGTAAAAGATTAACAGCATTTTACTTTCCTCCTCTCCAAGAATAAATTTAATGATAATATCTAAATAAAACACCAGGTTTAATTCCACAGAAATGTATTGCCCAACTCAACTGGTTTCAACCTTTCCAGGTCATTATCAAGAGTAACAGTAATACAAGATTGGCTTGAATATACATAAGAGATGGGAAAATGAGAGGTGGGGGTAAAGGAGAATATTTAGCTGGGATTCACATGAGGGTAGAGGGGAATGTTGAACAGAGGATGAATCAGGAAGGGGGGGGAGGAGGGAGAAGGTGGGGCACATGGAACGGGAAGGGAATAGACCTAAAAGGTGACGTCAAAAGAGTAGAGGAAGGTAAACAGGGCTAGGGGAGAGGAAGTAAGGGAACCAGGACATTGAGCAAAGGGGAGTAGGTCAAGGGTATAAGGTTGCTGAGAAGGTGGTTAGAGCTCGACCGCATAGAAATGGTCCTGCGTAAAAATTCCTTAGCACCCCCTCTGTCCTCAGTTACCCCCACTCCCGGCTCCTCCCATTTTTTTGTCTCCCGTACCAGCGTCACTTCAGTATAGTTGCCAGCTCTTGACATTTTGGTTCTCTCTTGGTTTTGCACACTTGACTTTTGATACTGTTGGGACTATAAAACTGGCAACATTGATTGCCTATCCTCGAGTGTGCGAGTGAGAGAGTAAAGAAGGGGGTAAGCTGGGAGGCAGTCATAGATCTGCCCACTTCACCGAGACTGTATCTACACGGTCAAGCTCTACCAAGAACATTATGAAATGACAAAATTTCAAAGTTCTCCAAGAAATTAAGTTTGGCACCTTTGTCACAACTATGTAAGATTTTGGGAGAAAAATCATATGAATGACCATTGTCTCTAAGATGTTTAGCCAACATAGACTTGTAGTCACCTTTAACAAAAGATTTTACATGTTCCGAAATTCTTATAGACAATTTTCTTCCTGTCAGGCTGATATAAAGTGGGTTACAGCCGGGGGTGATACATTTCAGTAGATAAGCACCACTTTTGTCCCCATTATCAAACATACATTTGGAATTAAATAGCAATTACTTAGGGTCAAAGGATTATAAAACGAAAATTTGAACTTGTTTTTAGGGAAAATTTTACAAAGTTTATATGACAGGATTGAAACAAAGGGTAACTTCTCCCAGATTGAAATTGGTGCATGCATCTGGGAAAGTGGAGAAGGTTATAGTGCATTTCCGCTGCTGGGGTGTAACAGTTATCCACCAAGGAGTCCTTATAACCATTGTTCTTGGCAATAGGTTAATAGATGAAAAATAAAAAAAGAACATTTAATTTTTGGCAACATCTCCCCAGTAATTTTTTATTTTGATTTTTGAAAGATTTATCTCTTTGAATTCATTTCGTTGATTCCACAACTTGATATTGTATTCCATATGTCTGAAAGCTACTGTATTATTGAGCCCCATGTAATTTTTTCTCTGCCTTCCTGGATCATTTAATGTTGAGTAAATAATGGAGTGGGTAAATAATAAGTGCATAATTATGTATCATTCTGACATTGAAATTTCATATGTGACAAAGAGAATGAAGGGTATTGTTTTCTTGTTATTTCATTGCTGATGATCATCATTAGTATTTCAATCCAAAGATTGGTTGACAGCAGCCTTCCATTCTTTCCTGTCCACTGCTAATTCTCTAACCCTTGACAATTCTTTTGTGGCATCTCTTTTAAATTGCCCTATACATTTATCCCTTGATCTTCCTCTTGCCATCTTTCCTTCTATTAGAATATCCTTCACAAATACATTGTCTCAGGGAGTTTCTGATCCATCTCATTGTTTTTCTTATCGTACTCCAAATTGACTCATTTTCCTCTCCTCTTCTGTACACTTCCTTGTTCTTAATTATCAATCCATGTGATCTTCAGCATCCTTCTCCTGCATCATGTTTCATTGGATTTTTTTATTCTCTGGTTGGCTTTTCCAATGGTTCATGTCTATGATCCATATTGTCTTTGCCAAAACTATATATGGATTCATTTTTGAGGCTTTATATCTAAAAAATGGGTAAACTGATTTTCATGCAAGGCATACCAACATGTAGATAGTTTATTTATACTTGTAAAGGAAAATTTGTTACTATTATTTTGAGTCATATTGCACTGAAAAGCCTGTTTTTTGCTAGTCTTGGGGGGTAGTATCACTTTAGTGAGTAGAAATCACATCACTCAAATGAGTAGAAATTTAGATGAAGTATGAGTCATGCCTTTTTGATGATGTCCTTAAAATTTTGAATCTATCTTCAATGTAATAATAACCAAGAGAAGGTGAGAAATCCTAGGCTTATGCAGTGTTGTCGGAATGGACTGTGTCATGCACTCCCTCTAAATACCTCTGTATTGGCAGTACCTCATATTGCTGCCTGCATTGGCAACACCACGAAGTCTAAATTTGCCACCTTCATTCGGCCCTCATTTTCATTAAACATAAAATTTCATAGAAAATATTGTGCTAGGTTAAGGTTAATGAAGTTAACTGAAACACATTAGAAATTTTAAAATGAAGATGGACGTGTTTGTCTCTTGCCATCAGGTTACATACTTATAAAAGAAATCTGCCTTTGTAAATTGAATAGATTAATGTAAACAAATAAAATAAAACATTTGAAATTTGGCAAAAATCATGAAAAAGGTACGACTCATGTTTGATCAAATTTCAATTCATTTGAGCATTACATGTTGTTAATACAAACCACCAAAGCAACGCTAACCTCCTCGACTCTCAAAAAACCAGACCAATTTTCATTCTCACTGCAAAAACGTGTCTCAAAATAATTGTAAAAATTTTCCTTTATAAGCTTTAAATGGAGCACTAAATTATATGTTGGTATGTCTTTCATGAAAATCATTTCATTCATTTTTCTTTTTTGAGAAATAAAACCTCAAACTAGAGTTTGTATACTTTGGTGCAGACTGTGGAGCACAATGCTCCATGTGAACACTTTAACGTGTTGCTTCCTTCTGTAGTGCAATCTACCTTGAGCTTAGTAATTGTCTTTTGGCCGTGAATGCCTTCTTAGCTTTGCTTGCTGAGTTAGCCTGGGGGGAGCAAGATCGCCTGCTAACCCAGAGGTTGCGGGTTCTAGTCCTGCCCAAGGCATGGGTGTTGTGTTTGTCCTGATGGGTTTTTTCTATGATATGAAGAGGTGCTAAATGACCATAGTCCTATGCACCCTATAAACGAAAATACTACTACCCTTCTTAGCTTGAACTACTCTATACTTAAGTGTCCCTCAAATTACTTCCGTCCCATATCATGCTGCTTCCCAGGTAGGTGAAAGGTTCCACTTGCTCTAATTTCTCTCATTGTAGAGTCTGGGGAAGAAGCTGCGCTCAGCTTCTTCCCCAGACTAGTATTTTAGTCTTCGTTTTATTTATTCTTTTGGTTTATTTCTTCAGTACTTGTTCTATTGTGTTCAAGGCAGTTTGTAGATCTTCACATTTTTCTTCTATTACTGAAATTTAAGTCCCCAAATTCTATTTATGCTACATATGTTCATTAATGATGGTGAGCATGAAAAAATTGTTGATTCCTAGTACTAATTGTACTGATTCAAAGAATATCCTAAGGAGACCTCCACTCTTCGGAGAGATTATATCCCACAATCATTATTTGATTTTTGATATTTTTCTATCTTTTTTATTAATATAAGACAACATGGGAGATTGGCTGTTCAAAAATTCATATGGAGATTAATAGAATTCAAATCTGCACATCCCGGCTATTATTCAGGATATAGGTCATATTCAAACAGTAGATTATTTCTTGCTTTGAGAAGTTGGTCAATTCTCGCACATTTACTTTGTCGCATACTGTGATGAAGAGGTCTACCCATATATTTTCATCCTGTGTTTCATCCACAACTTTACAGCATGAGGGCTGCCCATAAAAATAACCTCTGGGCAAAATTTCCATGTAAGTAGAAGCTATTTGCTGTTATAGTTACACTATTTTTGAAGCATGCATGCTGCTGCAACCATTTTCACTACTTAGGGTTTGTGAAAATAACTTAAGTTATATATTTAGTTTGCTGAGAGGTTAACCTATTTCTTATTAAAATTATTACAACTTTTTCTTTATTGAATGAAATTTGAACTTGGGTAAAATGTGGAATAAAAAATATAAATTGTGTTGACACATGTTTAAGCATATTCTATAGTGAATGACAGGTCATCACTTCTGCACAACTTGGTTGTCCAATTCAGATCTCACTTAATTTTGGCACTTTTTATAGATATATTTGTAAGCTGCTATAAGAGAGTTAATTGTTGTTGGGGAAATGGTATTTTCCGTGTGATTATTGTTAATGGTGTTTTAATTTAACATAACGTTTCTGAAAATTATTTTTTCTTTTAGGGAAAATGCCTGAAAACTCTGAAAGGTCATAGCAACTATGTGTTTTGCTGCAACTTCAACCCGCAATCTAATTTGATTGTCTCAGGATCGGTGAGTTTCATTCATTGATGCTTTTACTCTTTGCCTTGGTACTGATGCAGGCAAAATGAAATATGCAATGTCATGTGTACAGTTTCCAATAATATTTTCTGTCCTTTCATCTGTCTGTCTTCCACAATTTCCAATGTGTTTTCCCCCTTCTCATGGAGAGTTTAAGCAACTTCTGTGGTAGAAACTGAAATTCCAAAATACTTAATTTTTTGTTTAATTTCTTAGTCTTTCTTGTTATTTTCCTCCAGAGGGAAGGGTATATCTAGTGCCTGACAACAATAATGTTACATTTATGAAATAATTTAACCCACTCTGTCTTGCATTGTTGGTGTTGGGGAGACTATCTATTTGTTTTCATTGCTTTAAATTACCAATGTTAAGTTTTGGTACTTGGTATCTTTCCGCAAACAAATTTGACAGAGCACAATTGCCTTTGACCATGATTGCCATCCAGATGAAGTAACAAAAAATGCTCCAATTCCACCAATCAAACTTTTACTAACATGACCCAGGATTCACCATATAATTGTCCTTATCAGATCCAAATGATTATAATTATCATCGATACCAGTTGTGCTCTGTTAATTTTGTGGAAATATACAAAGTATCAAAATTTAACATTTTGTATTATGGGATTCCACTAAGTGATGGCTTTCTCAGTAAATTCAGTGTTTAATTTTCCCCTAGATGTTCAGTGTAGGATGTGGAGGAGGGTGGAAGTTTCTATTTGAATACATATTTTCATGCGATTCCAGCATCTGTAATTGCAATGAACAAAATCACAGGGATAAATGCATGTCCTTCATAACCCTTTTGATTGGACCTTAGATCCCAAATCTCTCCTTGGAGCCGAAGTGGGCATTGATAAGAGTTTCATAAAACAATAAGGGAAAACTGTAGCAAAGGAGAAAACTAAAGATCAAAATAACTGCATAAAGCTTAAGGTGTAAATAGCTCTCTGAGCCTTCTAAGATGGATTCCCACATTTCCCTAATCAGTAGGGAAAAGCCAAAGAACCAGAAACCCATGTCAAAGATGTATTGATATCCATGAATGGTGATATGACATGTATGTTGCTTTGTCATGATCAGAACATCAAGGGACTAGGGAAACAAAAGGGTTCTTAGCAAATATGTATGTAAAAGCTTTTGCTGCCCAATATATGGTAGTTCATGGGCTAGTTCCTGCTGAAACGAGGCTTTCATTCTACTTTTGTAACTATAAAATGGTTGATATAAAAATTAAAGTATGTATAAATAACTGATATACAGTAGCAGTCCGCTATAACTAGAGCTGATAAATGATGAAAAATCTCGTGTTATAATGCACACTTTTTGTAACCGACGGTCATTTAAATTCACCTCTTTCGGCATTTATAACGGCACCAAAAGTGGGCAAAAATGAGCCATGAAGTAGTTGTAACAATCCATCCGCAAATGCAATGAAAATAGATTGTTTCATTAAAAATATTTTTAAATATCGTCACCAAAAGTCATGCACTCATAATTAATGTACGTCACGAATCTGTAGTATCTTTGGCAACATTTCATGAACAATCATAGATAAGGTATGGCCTGTGGTTAACAATTACGATTCCAATAATAAGAGGAGGGTCGAGAGATTGACCATCCTGCTAAGGGCAACACAGACAAATGGGTTTTTCCTGTATTGTCTACAAGACTAGCTTGTAGCTCCACGTACTTTTATTCCGATCGGCTATAAGGACGAAATAGCACCCGGAAATAACAGACTGGAGCATAGATTCCAAGATAAGTTGCTCGGTTATTCCCTAGGAAAGTCTGTGGCATAAAACCACAAAGTCTTCTCCATTAAAATCACCACAAAGTCTCTCGTAAAGCCTTCCTTACAATGTAGATTTGAGAGACTTGATAATGTAATGAGTGTTTGAATCCTGCGATGTATGCAACCGGAAAACCAACCACTGCAAAATTTACTTGCTATAGTGATAGCGCAGATATGAACACTCAAAATAACCAGCGGAACTCCCTATGTACCAACCAAAACACATGGACCAACCAAAACAAAACGATCACTGGCTATAGCGATACTCTAGTTATAAGCCATACTCGCTATAGCAGACTTCTACTGTATATCCTGAGATGAATAAATTATCTATCCATTGAATTCAAAATTAAATTAGTTTAGAAGTTATAGCTTATAATTTTATTTTTATAAAGTTGATCATTTGGTCATGAAGTATATGATTCTGGTCATAATTTTAAAATATATAATTGGGATTCATTGGGCTCAGGTTTATGGAACTAATGAAGGCAGTGACTCAAAAAAGTTTGGGAAACACTGCTGTAAAGGAATCATATCAATTTTTAAATTTTGGTTGCCTCTTTTAATGCTTTTATCCTTCTTCACAATGTATGTTGCATTATCTCCTTCTATTTTATCTCCCCCTATCTATTCTGATTATTTTTTTAAATTACACAATATATAACATGTATCTGGATCTGAATAACTGGATCCTTCACTGTGTTACTAAGTTCCTGAGAAATTTAAAATTAAATTATGAATGGACTACTGACATTAAGGCTGAGAAATTCTGGGTGCAAGGGTTAAGATCATAAAAATACTTTTTATCTTCCATAATATGTAGACAGTTTTGCATTCATCAAAACGAAAGCTAATATATTAATTTTCAGTACAAAGAAAAATTTGTCATTATAGTGAGGTTAGCTTTTACAAAAAAAAGGCTTATAAATAAACTGTTATTAAATATACTATGGACAAATTTAAAGACAATTCACATAAATCTAAGGGTATATGACACTTATGGCTATATGGCTAACAATAATTTCTTCACCAACTGATCTAGAAATGGCAGTTTATAAAAATATGAACTATGGTCTACTCGTATTCTCCTCTACTTGAAAAAGGTTGGGATGTTAATAAGATTTATTTATTTATTTTTATTTATATATATAACAATGCAGGTAGACATAAAGTCTGGTGGAATGTTACATTTCATAATACAGTAGATTCTCGTTATTACGAAGTTCACAGGACCGAAAAATAGGAGGTTCGTAATAACGTTGTTTGTAACAATGTAGTTTTTATATAAACATCGCAAAAAATATCCATTTGCTTATTTTTTTACATATTTAATCTTTCGTGTGTTAAAACCTGCTATGAAATAATGTAAGACGTTTAAATAACAATCAAATTATGCACAAATATATGAAATAAAAGTCTAATTTGTTGTTCGAAAATCATGCA
>WURS02088571.1:0-10024 GCA_011762765.2 Rhinocypha anisoptera
GTCGAAACCTAGGTAGTGAAAAATAAAAATTGTGGAAAAACCAAGTGTGTCATTTATCTTACGATGAATCATTTCCAACAAGTAACGGCCGAAAACAACATCTTTTTTTTAAATTGATAAAATTTTAAAGTACTATAGCTTCCCGCTTTATGAACTAGAAGTGAGAACGACCGTGACAGTGTTCCTATATGATTTTGCCATTCTAATTTTTGCATATCAACAGATGTTGACTTTTTTTCTGCCTACAGTTGAAAAGACCTTCATGCGAGTATTATACGGCGCGTGACCTTGTTTGCATTTCAATTGTCTGCTCACGTTGGAAAGGAATGTTGTGGGTGAGATATTTTCAGCTATACATAATTCGTCTACAATGTCTTTTGTCATTAATTCGGCTAATTGCCTTTCAATCTTCAGTGTCATGGGTTCATGCGATTCGTCCTGCTAGTATATATAGTTTCTAGCTAGATTCTTTTTGGACTTGAATTTTATGTAAGTCCTCATTTTGTCTTTGAAAAAAAACCTACAATTAAATGGATTTGGAACGGACTAAAGATTTGATTTATTCCGACACCGAGGAAAAATATGGAGTTTTTTTGGGTTTGATAAATAGCAAAAATAAGTTATATTAGCTAATAAATGGAGTAATTATAATTCTTTCAAGGTGATTCATAATTCTCGGAGGATATATATTACTGGAATATATTCATTTAAGTTAGAAGGAAAGTGGTTTTTGCCGTCTCATTAATGACTTTCTCAAATAATTATTATTGTTATTTTAATTTATAGAGATCTGGACGTAGTTACATGTTTTATTTTGATTTCGTAGTAGCTTATTATTCATACTTGAAAAAATATGGAACGGTATATGTATATGGAATGAATAGGTATTCATGTATTTCGTAATGAACACACCTGTTCCGATGTTAATTGTTCTCCCAGTTGCGCGGCCACGCTCTCATCCAGTTCAGCCATGGAAAAGCGCCTGGAACCCCGACCGCGTACCGCAGTACCGACAGGGGCGACATCTTCCGCTTCAGCAGATACATAAGAAACACCCTGGAAAAAATCGTCATAGAGATATTTAACTGCTGCGAGGAAAAATAACACTCGGTATACGACATAAACAGAATGGGCAGGTGTCTAGAAAAATGACACTCGTTTTTTTAGTCATCTCGTTAATGTATTATTATTAACAGTTAGGTAAATAAGAAGAATGGACTCATATTTTATTTTCTTTCAGAAATTACACTCCGCATATTTAGTTTCATAAATTACATTTTTTATACAATATGTTGACATCAAAAATAGGAAAAGGTCTCATTGGAAATATTAGTAAAATTAACCATACAAATTTTTCTCGCAGGTATATATTCGTTTTTTGTTATACTGAAGAATATTTTTTAAATTTTGTTACAGAAAAATTTACAATACGGTTCCATAATATATTTGATGTAGAACTGAATGATATTGAAGCTATAGAATGTTTTAATAGGTAAATTAAAAAATTAATCATGAAATGACATATTTCCTTTATATAATCATTAGAAATCGGGAAGTGACAAATAGAAAGTAAAAGTGCTTCAAGTGAAAGTTGTCTAGTTAACTCAGTGAAAGGAGCTGACTCGATCCCGACGTCTTGTGTATCGATCAATTTGCAAAAGAATCTTACGTTATAATTTAATATTCGATCTTATGAAGTTTATTTCATTTTCAATGACTATAGTTCGCTTGCCGTCACTTCTAATTGTTCAGTGCCCCAAACTAAATAGCGTGCCCAAATATTTTCACGACTTTGATGCATAGCGCCTAGTCCTGGATCACAGTGATATTTTCTGTTTCATCAACAAGGTTTTTGTTTGTTTATGGACATTATAAGGTGGTCCTGGTTATGATTTTACTCTGCATAAACGAAATAAGTTCGAGTTAAGAAATTTTTTAAAGTGGGTTCTCTGAATCGTCCAACAAAATTTTTTTCTCGCGTTTCGCCTGTAAAATTTTATTGCAACAAGGATAGATAGGTATACACACTTGCATACCCCAAATTTCCCCAATGATTCGAGAGTTCTGCATAGAAAATCAAAAATGATATGTAATTATAATTTCTCATGGTGTTGATTCGAGTCTGGTCAGCACTAATATGATGCTCTTCAGTCTGGAAGGAAAGGCATAGATGGATGGATAGAAGATAAATGAAGATCAAAAGAGCTTTCAAAAATTTATTTCCATTAAAATTTAGTTGAAACAACAAGATAATTATGTAATCAATATAAATATCAAAAGATATTATGGAATCCTATTCTTTTAAGTAGTTGCACCTTTTATCATCATTGGACACTATTATAAAATATTTTAAATCACCATTTTTATGAGCTAAAATGTGGTATCTTATAGACCACTTCTGTTAATTATTTTATATTGATCAAAAAATAACAATAACTGAGATAATTATATTTTTATACTTAAATATTTGCAGACAGATGCCCCTATGTGAGCATTTGGGAAAACACCTGTTGCGAATTTGTAGAAGGATTAATACAGAAATTCACATTTACTTTAGTTAAAAAATCATTTTTACAAAACTATACGAAATACTCTCTGTTAAAAATATCTCATATTTGTATGTTAATAGCTTTTTTTAAATCTATATGAATATCTTATTACACTTTGCATTACTATATAACACTTACGCTATAATACACTTTCACAGCGTACTGACTCTTTTCATTCATTTCTCAAATTATATTTGGAATCAATATTACGATACTATTATTATTTATAGAATATAAAATTGGTTTGTTAAAAATGGGAATACGTACTTTCGAATTCTATCTTTAGGTAACTCAACTGGGTTAATAAATTACTGCACACTCGGTAGGTGGTTAGGTTATTGAAATTGTGCGTGGGTTGACATCTTGGTCATTTTGCACATCACACACATATATCTTGATCATAAAAAATGGTAGAAAGTAATAATGCTAAATCATTAGTACAATATTAAAAAAGGTGCATTTATACATATACATAAATATACTTACAGGCAAATGTGATATATATATAACGATGGTGAGATATATATTAAGGGACTTAAACACCTGTTCAGATGTTTCAAACCGCATCATTGAAATGAAACGTAGCTGTGAAAGTTTGAGCTATGGATCATATAGAGGACATTGATAATTTGTCACTATAGGTACCAGCAATTTAGAAAGATCTGTATTATATATGTTACTGTATCTGTATATAATATGTTATTAACGGATACAGCCAAATAAAAGTTTATGAAATTTATGAATCTTTATAAATATAGGTTGAACATATATTTTACATTTTCATGGAATAATTGTTCGTTTAGAAGTTTTTTGCATGGTTAATGACGCAACTATTAGCATTGTGGGCCATTCGAAAAATGACATGAGAATAGGCTGTGTTAAAAAAAAAGATTTTTCACCCAGGAAACTTCGTGCTTGGGATATCAGAAATCATTTAATTGTAACATTATTTGATACAATATCCTCCCATGGTGTCAATTTTCTATTTCTTCATGAAAGTGCATAGCACTTGATGACGATTTTAATCCTAGTTTGAATCGTCAGCGATGAATTTTTTTACATGGCTGCATGCTCTGACTGAACCTGGCTTTAATGATGGTATGAAGGATTTATATAATTGTTGGTCAAAGAACAATATACTTCATGTGACCACGAAGAAATATATTTGCCGTGTGATATCTCTTGTAGATAATCTCATATATTGAATTTCACATCAATTTCAAAATGACGTTGTATTGCAGTGGTATTCTGCATGTTTATTTATGAATAATTTCCGAGATTATGCTGACTTAAAAGTGTTTGATTTTGTTCGTGAATTCATACCACTGTTTCATGATAATACAAGTTCTAGCAACTGTAGATATACAAGTGATTAGGATAATTTTCTACCATCGGAATATGGTGAAATCAGCCTGGAAAAGTTTTGAATTTTATCATAAACTCCTCTTCTCTAACTAGTTTTTTAAAAACACCATCATGATTGAACCTGTTTCCTTAAACACTTTGATTTCGAGAGTAGATCTGCGCGTTTCTCATGCCCTCTGAAAGATAATTCACCAGGTTTTGATAATGAGTATACAGAGTGTAGAGGGAAGGAGACGCAAGCAGTGATAACGATCTCTGATTTCTGCTCAAACGCAATCACAGAAATTGGACCACTATTTCCGACCTAAAAACCTCGCCTCCGCCCTGGAGACTGACAGAAATGTTCCCTAGGATTTTAAGCGGCCGGGAAGAGAGGAAAAAAAATATACGGCCCTTTTCCCTCGAGTTTGGTGGATTCGAGCGTTTAATGTAAAGGCCCGCCATCAATCTCTCTCTTCGTCACGCCTCGCACGCGTGGCAGTGGTCGAAGAGGAAAGTAGTTGGTCACGAGGGACGTGGATTCTTTTTCTGGATGTTCTAAAGCCGGCGGGAGTCGCAGTGGGAGGATGAAATTATTCCGAATCCATCTCATGAACTCTAAGGCACGATATTCACGCAGGGAGTTGGGGTCCTTAGTCGTATTCCCACCACACATCTTGAGAAACAAATATGTTCATGGTGAATCCGACGATAGTCGAAGTCTCTTCACTCTTTAACTGTTGGCGATGAAAGTTATCTAATATTCACATGCGTCGGCATTCCTCTTATGACACTCATAGATTGTCTTGCCGGTTCTCCGACGCATTTCCGAATTCATATTAAGAATTGAGTTGTAGCGTACATCACAAAATAGAAAGGTAAAATCACGAGATTCACACCAATTCTTGGAAATGTGCCTCATCATTTTCTGGTCTTAACTATTGGAAAGCCACAAACCTTGATTCACATTTAAATAAAAAAATCTTTGAACTGATTGTCAAACTACCCGAAAAGTGAGCAGCTATATTAGAAAAAATATCTCTTGTGTTATATGATGTATTAAGCGGAGTTATTGCCAGTTAAAATAAAAACGGGAGCAAGTACGCTTACATAGTAGCATTTAGAACTGGTAAATAGAAATAAATTTTTTCCCCTTAGAGCCCAAACCGTTTTAATCATTCAGGCTGAATCGGCGCACCGAGTAACAATATCAACTCTGGAAGAATTTAGCAGCACAGTGCACATTCAATTGCATGATGTTGGGTTCCTTAATATATATGTCTAGCGATTGGTTACATTCAATTCTTCTTGGTGCACTTTAATTTCCATCCTAAATAATTATATTACGATTAACCTACCATCTAAAATGGAGCAGTTGCTGATTCCAGGATAACATATTCATCTCTGACCAGTATTTTTCCAAAGGAACGATCCAAAGATATGTTGAATATAAATTCAGTAATCGCAGAAAAAACTTTGAAATGCCTTTGATTTTAGGGAAATAGGCTTCCAAAGAAATAACGACACAATCAAGTTTCAAAATGAATAATTTTATCGCATTTAAATCAGTTCATAAAATTCTTTTGGAATTAGTACCGTCTACTGGACGGATATTTAGTAATACCCAGGGAAGACACGTTTAAAAAAATTATATCTATTTTATCTTCTAGTACGTTATCAGGCGGTGGTCGTTCCCTCCCTGCTCTCTCAATTATTTTCTGGAAGGTTTCCAGAAACCTTTGATATCACTCGATGGGACAAGTGCTCTCTTTCACTCCGGTACTCTTCTTTGAACAACGGGAAAAAAAGAATGATTTTGATTGAATACTATTCGGGGGGAATATCCCAAAACACTTCTTTCTTCCCTCACGCGTGGTCCTCTCTTCCGCCAAGGCCGCTCCATTTCCCGGTTCGCCATATCAAATGGACGACGGGTTGAAAAGGGAAATCGATCTCCAGATATGGGATCGTCAACGCCGTCAGAGACTCTAAGGGAAGAGACTCGAAATACGGGTCGACCATCCATCCATACACGATATGGCGAGTTGCACTTCCTGCTTCCTTGTTTGCTCGCGACCGAACTAAGGCCCCTAACGTGTGGATTTTGCATGCTATCTTCCCCATTCCTGGTCAGATGTTTCCTTAGTTTCTTCGAACGGTACCTGGGGTTATTTGCACTTTGCAATTCGTTTCCTCATTCCTCCCTCCTCAGTTATTCTGCCGTCGATCTACGTTGTATCGAACAAGGCTGCATTACACAACTCAGTTCATCGTGATGGAGAGGCGTGGTTAATTTCAGCGTGCCATTTCCAGTTATTTATCCTGATGCTTATCCAGTTATTGCCTTATATTTATTTATCCTTAGCCTTATCCTTATTTATCCAGTATATTTTTCCTCGATTGATAAAATCTCGCCAAACCGTTTGAAAAAAAATATCCAGTTTTCAACTTTACTCTTAAAAACTAGTGATTCAATTAAAATTGTCAAAGACCCATAACTTTTCCTGGTCTTCCTTCCAATTTATTCCTATATATGTAATTCCTAACTCTAACAGTGTATATTATCCAGCCTCTCATATACCATAATTGGCTTATCTCTAATGCTCTTTAATCCTAAGATTCTTTTTAAATCCAGTTTTCACAAACTATTGAGTCTCAATATCTGTTCTATTACTCTCCCTATTATTGTGAGTGTGCACTCATATGTTCATAGTTGAAATAAATATTTATCGTACTTTTCCACAGAATCTAAACTTTAGCTCATCATATCCGGTGAGTCGTCGCTGGTTTTCCCCGGGTTATGGTTTCTGATGCCGACGTTTCAACATCTAACTTCGCCATCGTCCTCAGGGCTTTGGTGTTGTCAACGCCTTAAGGACGATGGTGGAGTTAATGCTGATCAATGCCATTTCGATTAATGCATCGTGAATGAATAATGCTTTCACTCCAAAAATCTTTTCCTTTTGGGCATCTCATCTCACTGATTACTAATGCATCTAATTTTACTCCTCGCGTTTTCATCTCTTGGATCTCTAGCCTACCACAAGCTTTGGACTTTGGGTATTCATCAGTAGATATTTGATTCATATCCGACAACAAGGACGTCTTGTCATGCATTCAAATTTGGTGAATAACTCGATTGCAGAAGGTGATTTCAATTAGTATTAGAAATCACTCCTTCCTTTAAATTGTCTATAGTAGAAGAAGTCAAATGCAAATGGGTGGTCGCCGGAAAATCTATCTCCCTCCACTATAACGAAAACATTCAGCGCGTACGGTGCTTCGACTCCGTTTGCTAGCAACTGATGACCGACTTCGAATGGCTAGGTAATAAAAGGCAAACATTAACCATTAGGATAATTGGTAATTTTAAAAAATTTCTAAAAAGTTTAAAGTATAACTTGAGTATTTCTTTAATAGACAGTTAGCAGCAACTATTTAAGTAATACGCACAATAACACGATAATTATTGGCATTACTATCTTCTTGTGCTCTCGAGAAAGGTGTTACTGATATGGTTCCGTGTGACGAAATTACCTAAAAAAGGGAGTACGGATATAAGTTTTCTACAGCTTGGAGTGGGAGGAATAATAGTAATTTCTACAAATACCCTACCTGAGGCATGCATAGCATTACTTACCACCACGATAATTTAACACAATTTAATTCCAGTTCTCCTTTTTCTTTGAAGTTTCCAAAGGTGTATCGCCCACGAATGTGACCTTATTAGCCCAGTGAAACTTGAGTTAAGTCCTTGAATCCAAGTGACTAGAATTCTTTGGGTATGCCTCACGAGAATTCACTCATACAAGCACAGTCACTCAATTCAGTAAAGGAGATGATGCTCTATGGAAAGCATTATCCACCGTAAATTTTTGTACGAAGAAAATAAGTTTTAGTGGGATATTCAAAGTACATAATGTGATAGCTTTTATTAAGTCATCCAATAGTTTATTTTTGGTTTTTGAAATCATCACGATTTTCTTTATGTAGTTCTTAACTTCATCAATGCGTGATAATCATAGCGGGTTATTTGTATCCCTTCATCTTAGAATGATGCCGCACGTAGTTCAAACCACATGCCGACAAATACTCTGTTTGACCTCGCCGTCCTGAAACAATCGGGAAAGTATTAAAGATGCATAAAAAATGATGACCTTATTGAGGCTTTTTGTGAACTTTTGGTGAAGACGAGGAACGTGACGTGAATCGCCCGTTCTCTCTAACCTTCTCTTCAACCCACGCACCAATGCGTGTCACTATCAATTATGGCAGGCCGTCCCCTTTACGCGCCCTTTCTTAAAAATTTCGTATACATTTCCATACAGTTGAATTCCTCGTCGTTGGTTTTCCATATTAACCGCACATATTTCGTTGAATTTCAGCCTTTTAAAAATGTTTTTTGGATAAAAAGAAATTAATATCACAGACCGAATTTCATACGGGTGTCGTCTATGTTATGTTATTCAGCATGTTCACCAATAGAAAGCATACGGTGGAGCTAAATGAGGTAAATTTATTATTTTCCTTGCTATACAACAAAAATGACGCATGCAGTGAATCGCAATCACTTTATAGCGTCGTAAGCAATGCACCTTCTTTCTGAATTCCATGAATATCTATAACTCCTCTGATATTCTTGTCAGTTTGATTTAATGTGCAAAATTTTGAGGTAATCTGCGAAGCACATAGACCGGGGAATATTTAATTAAAATTGAACGCCTTGTGACCAGCAATCGAATTGTCTGTTGGTTAGACCAGTGATTTCCTAAGCTCGAGTCCTTTGGCCATCTAAATTTAAAACCAATTCACCCATAAAAAACCTAAATCATATTTAATGCGGACATCTGACTGCCAGAAAAAAATCATGAAGATGATGTAAAATAAAAATGACAGTAATTACTTATCTCACATGTTTGAAATCCAATAAGAGTTTCCAGCCCGTCCGGTGAAAATCACAATCGTATACTAATGCTAAGGTCACAAAATTGACACCCGTATAGGATACAGGCTTTTTGTTAGTCCAATGGTTTTTTCTTCGATGGGAGGTTCTAGTAACCGTTACCATTGAAACACCACCACTATAAAAATACTACCACTCCAATTATATTTATTTTAATCAATTCAACAAGTCGAATGAATGAAATTTTTATTGAGTATATTGTTTAAAATTCCCACGTGTATCGAAGAAAAATATTTGGCTAAAGTTATTAATATATAGACATATTTCGATAGGAATTATGCCTCTAATCCACCCTTACTTACTCTTCATTTATTTTGTAATTAGAAAGTAGGGAAATTAATGACATATAAGTGAGATCAATAAATAATTTTTGCTAATAAAGAGAAAATGGGATAAATGAGGAGAAACATTTGTAACTCCCTGATCCTATTTTGGCGATACGATTAATTTTAACTGAGAAATGATGCAAATACTCAGTGACCTGAAATAATAACCATCTATGATGCAATAAAATGAATTTTGTTATTCATTTTCACAATGCCTCTTTAGTTTTTGAAATTGCTGTTATCTGCTAACGGTTATCTTACAAAGTACTTGTTAAAGTTTATGGGGATTTCAAGTGTTTTATTTTAATCGATGTTCTAAATAGATCTGAATTACGACAGTAACCTTATGAAAAAAATGAAAATACTAGTTCGCTAATCAATAAATATATCCTCCTTGGAAGTACATATACTGAAGTTTCTTTTTCATCTGCATTGGTTTCCTTAATTTGGCACCTGATGAACTGTTCGTATATTATGTTTATTATTATTCAGTTGCCAACACACAGCACTAGACCTATTGCGGTTGCGCAATATAACACGGTAAATATCATGGAGGGACACACACAAACATGCATGCCCTAGGTGGAGAATGAAAATCCACGTGTGTGCTGTGGGATAAATTTTATTTATTTATTTTAAATAGCCCACAAACACATTAATAGACCAATTCTAATACCATAACATTTTTTTTAATAAGAAGGACGAAACGCACATCCATGCCTAGGTGGAGATTGAAAATACCACCTAGTCGGAATTCGAACCCGGGACTTCGGGGTTGGCAGACGAGGACGTTACCTCGCCGCCACCGAGGCCGGCAAGGAACACGTAGAATCCCTTTTGTT
>WURS02088591.1:0-10023 GCA_011762765.2 Rhinocypha anisoptera
GACTCTCTCTGTCGCTGTCGAAGGCGGTCCATCCGCCGAAACGTCAGAAATAATTGCTGTGAGTGTCCTTTTTATTTAAGTCTCTGTTCTCAACTATATCTGTTTCTTTGTTTATATATATATATATGTGTGTGTGTGTGTATGGACTAACAATTCTATTCCAAAAAAACTCCCGACAGAAAAATCTTGTAATACTTTAAGGTCTCCAAAAAATTGTAAATAAACTACCAAGAAAAACTGGCTTTTTGCGGGCACTAGAGCAGAACCTTTTGACTGAAGATTTACCAGGAGAACTACCCAGCATGAAATCCGCTTTCAATATTATAACAAGAGTCACAAAAATAAAATTAAACCCAAGAAAGATACTTAAGAATATGGCCTCAAGAAATGTCATGGAGTTCGTTGGGTCTTTAGTATTCATGACCTCTCGGCCCATGAACTTGGAAAGAAGCCAAAAAACATCTTACCTTAACTACCATTTTTCTACCAGACGAAAGAGCATATATCCTTTTTTCATAAATATAGCAACAATAATCTTTCTTCATTTCCGTCCAAAAATGTTCGATATAATTGCATTTATCATGAGACAGAAATGACCAAGAACATATTTAATTTCTGGAGTAAAAGTTAGACGCACTGTCACCAGAACTATCAAGAAAGTCCTAAATAAAAGGACTTTATTTCCAGAGACTTATCTTCCATTTTTGCGTTATTCTCTTTAACCGCAAAAAGTGTTTCTGTAAGAAATGTCGCCTGTTTTTTTCATTGCCCTTGAACTTCTCTACTTGTCAATCATTCTTACGAGACTCGCTTTCTACAACCCTGCTCCACGTTTATCGCATAGCATTTCTGGTTGTTCTTAATTGCATATCTCAATGCGAGGCAGTTCTTACATAAAATTCCTAATATTTTAATGGGAAATATGCCATTAAATTTTGGAATACCTGGTTGTATCTTCAAGGTCTAATATGACAGCTTCTCGATGTCCTTTAATACGCTGACCGATTTTGTGAGCTTTCCCATGGTTCTTAAACATTAAGTACAATGTCGGAATAAATTCTATCTGAACAATAATATCCATAGAACAAGGAAAGGATAACAGGACATTTAAGAAGCAAAGAATCCAACAGAAAGAATTGAAACAATGAACTCAAACGTATGTGAAATAATAAGAGCCGTTATTTATCTACAAAAAGTGGCTTAATGTAGCTGCAATTTTTGCTCTATACCAGCTACAAAGTTTCTCCTCATAAGTCAATTCTGCTGTCATTTTGAGTCCCAAAGGAAAAAAGACAATGAATCTGCCATCTATTCTCCCGTAGTTTGTACAGACTCTCTCTCTCTCTCTCTGAAAATCATCATCCTCTCAATGTAGTAACAGCGGATTCAAAGAAAATAAAAGTATGAGATAAAAGACAAACAGCCGGTAGAAAAATGCCGGCATATACGACCGCGGTGTGCAATTCTAAAAATGGACGCTTCTTCATTTAGCCTGAAAGGCTACGTAGTTGAATCCTGATGCGTATCAGACATAAATACGGAAAGGGTTTAAAAGTTTTTATCAGAGCTAAGAGCAGAATTGTGATTTTCGTTCTCTAAGGGACTCTTTTAACAAAGCTATCTTATAACCAGATACATTCCGAATTTTTAATTTTTTCAATAAGATAAGAATTATCTACAATCACTCCTTTTTCTGTCCTTTAAAAGTTTCTACCTCATCTGGCACTACATATTTTGTTCTTAGAAAATAAAATTGCTTAAAAAATAAATAATCTAACATATAACTCCCCATCGTGATGCGAAGAAAAAGACTCGAAAACAATCCTATTCAAATTCCATAATTCACGCGCGCTATCGTGATAATATCTCGTAAAGATCAGTTCTTAGTTAAACCATATAAAGTGAGGATTTTGTGAGGAAGATCGTTTCCCTCTCGCTTTATAAATCTTCCAAGTTAAACGATAATACCCTTCAACCTATTTCACGAGCACATTACTCAAGTTTGACGAGGGTCCTCCTTACATTACTCGTTTCGATGGTGGAGCAGATGCAACAGCTTGTAGTGACTTCCACGGCGAATAGTACCGAAATGAGTCATTGAGAAGCAGTTGACGAGCTCTTCGCTCCGTCCTTTGTGGAAAACACGACAAGCCCATAGTCATGAATTCGAAATAACTAACAAGTGGCAGGTGGCGGTAAAAAAAGGAGTCAAATTTTAACGTCTGTGTGAGCCTTTCACATCACATTCCATTTTTATAGGCTAAGAGCTACTACGCATAGTTAAATTAAAATGTATCTACGTATCCCCATTACTTCACAACCATTTTAACATTAATTTTTCATGACAATATATTTTGAAGTTGAGTTACAATGAGGTTTGGTCATATTTACTGGCGCCTGTAACAGGTAACAAACTAAACTGGAAAAAAGTTAGAAAGCCATTTATTTGAATCGTACCGTAGTTAATGCAACTCGAATTTGTGAATGGAATATTTCTTTTCTGTGAATTCTTAAAAGAGTTAATCTGAAAGTTTAGAGACACCGATTGACAATTATGTCATAGAAAATAAAAACAGTGACTGATTAGATCAGGCAAAAGCTGGAAATTTAGAATGAAAAGAGACTCTAGTTTCTTCTCTTGAACATAAACACTCGCGTAGAGAAAATTATCAGACATTTTTCATTGGCGATTTAAAAAACTTATATTCAAAGCTGATTTTTTTGTGTAAATTCGTCTCTCCTCGTTAATTACTTCTGAAAATATTTCGTCATATAAATTCATAATTCCCAAAAATAATACTGTTAAATGTGAAGGCCACAAACTATATTGAAGAGAGATTATCATTAAGATGTACTCTAGCATTTAATTTTATAAAGGGACAAAAATATTATTGCACTTCGCCTTAAGCTGAATCCTTTTCCTCTACATGATAATTTTGAACTATCATCACTCCGTCTTAAATATATATATATGTATATCATTTTACTTCTTGTACCTATCTGAACAACGTCTCACCTTCTCCTGCCTCATTCATCATTCAATTACATCATTACATTTCGTCTTAATATTTGTTTAGGCACTCTTTCTACTTTCTTCAGATTTCCCTTAATAAGCTTTCTTACTTTTCTTTCATGACTAAAGCTTCGTTTATCACCCTTTCCATTCAATTTCTAGTCCTCATTTTGTAATCCATCCCCACATAGTGTGTATTTATTTGAGGTCAATAATTTAAGTCCCTTTTCGATAACTTCTTCTTTTATTAACGCAAGCATTTTCCTAATATTCTTGCTACGAAATTCTCTTCCTTCTTAAGCATATCATATGTAAAATGAGGTTCTACACACTTTCCTTATTCTGATATTTTCTTGAATAATATTACATTCTTTAAGTTCATGTATTTCGTCATCTGTACTTCTTTCTCATAATGGAAATTAATAATAACCTAACGGAGAGTCCAATCTCCATCCTCATCAACGAATGATCTCACTTTGTCTCTCGTCTTTCTGTCTTTGACGAATGATCTCCGTTTCTTTCTTGATTCTTTAGTAATTCTGGTGATACATGAAAAATTATTTCTTGGATATCATAATGCCTTTTTAAGGGCGCCAACTAGGATTTCTGTGGATGTTCGGCTTCTACAGCGAGGTAATGATGCGTAGTGTTTTTTGACTCTACGGTTCACTCGCGTTCAAGTGAGCGTCTTCCGAAGAGAAGTGGAAATTTTTCGTCACTCATTTCACATAATCTCCTGTATCTATAACTCTAATTTATTTTCCTTGTGATACTTAAATGACTTTGGCCCTTTTTCCGACTCTCTTCTTCTTATTCTTGTTTCATTCTTAATCCCACAGATAAATGATGTAGTCATGTGTATTAAATTTAGGGAACTGCATTTATATCAGTGAAAGTCATTAATATCAAAACCTGTAGCTTAGTTATATATCTTCCTTATTTGACAGGTAGTTTTGTAGTTATTATATAAATAACTAAATTCTGTTCTAAAAGTAACACTCTAAACGATATTTCGTGAACATGAGTATGTCAGAAGCACGTTATTAGTACAGGTGACCACGTTGAAAATCGATTTTATGAAAAATATTGAAATATTTGTTTTCCTTCGAGAATAAAAAGTGAATTAGCCTCTGTCAATTTAATGTAATTTTTTAGAATTCAAATAACATGGAACAACATTTGAAAGTAAAGCACTGCAATGTTAGTTGACCCATTGCCAAAAAGAATTTTTTTTCTTGTTTGACGCAGAAACGTGAGTTCATATTAATTTCGTATTTCCATACGCTACTATGGGCAGTCAAAAATAATGAATTTTTAATATTACTTGCTTTTCATAAATTACTGAATTTTGTTCTATATGTAAGGGCTGTGATTTTTAACGGCGATTAGAAATGGTTGACTATTCAGAAACCTTTATGCATCAAAAATCATTTAGATGAAAGTTTTGTACTGTTTTGTGTTGGTTCATATTGAACGTTTTAAATTACGATAATAAAAAATATAATAGTTTTCAGTTCAAAGTGGAAACAAGGAAAGTGGGTCCATAACCAGCTTCGTTGGAGAATTAAAAATTTTCTTTTGCCGTAATATTTTTCTTACGTACCGCATAATAATTTCAATTATAGGTTCCATCAAATTACGAACAATTCAGGTTAACGGTTAAAATCTAAGAACGCTAAAATTTCCTTTAAATTGGAAATTCCTGAATTTTTAAATTGTGTTTAAGGTAAAATATAAGATACTCAATTAGCTAATGCAAGTCCAGTGTAATGTCTAAATCAACCTCAGGGACTCCTTTTTTGTCTAATAATGTGGCATGAAGGAATCTTACTTGAGTCTACAGTACGGAATTCTTTCATGATTGAAATGGATTAATAACACTGCAAATTGTCATAAAACTATATCCTCTTTATTTGCGAGCGGTTTCATTTACATTGCAACTTCATCAGCAATTTCACCTAATTTATATACTATGTAAAAAACATGTGGTGATTAAGAGTAGTTTTTGGAAATATTAAATGCATTATTTAGTCAGTGTAATTATTAATTTGACGTTGTCAGCTCATTTTTTCCGTGTTTTTATGCTAGAATTAGTTGGAGTTTTTTCTCTTCTAATGTCGATGGCATAGTTCTTAATGCAATTCCAGTGTACTGCCTCAAAAGCTATTCAGGCTTCCTTTAGTCGGTTTATACGAAATGATGCATGTGATGATAAGTAGACTTGAAATAGAAGTAAGTGCGATACTATGTAATCAGACAGTTGATGTCATCCCAATACAGAACCAAAACTCGTGATATATCAATACGCAAAACGTGTAATTCATGGCCAGACTGGAAAATTGCTGCATTGGGAAGGCTTTAAAATGCCAATGGTGTTGAATCTTAGTTGGCGTTTTTCCAAATATACGATTGTCCTTAACCTCTTTAACGTCTAACATAAGCGTAATACACCTTTGAGTTTCCCACAGTGACACACGTTTTTCTTACCCATGAAATAAATCATCGAATCGGAGTACATCCTTATATTTTATACATTAGTCTTTAACAGAATACATTAACATTCTTTATGGAAAAGAAGAGTTATTTATGGTTACAATACAAGATATAAATAGTGTTATTATATTCCTGGCCAGTAAAGCTGCAACATTTAAGATTTTTTTCAGAATTCATAAATTGAATACTCGTGATATAAATATGCTTGAAAATTTGTTACGAAACGGGTTTTATCGCTTTTTTCTTTAAGAGAAATAGAAGTAAGGAAAAGCACTTTACGCATAAAACATCGAGGTTCAAAAATGATGAAGCCACTCCGTTGAAATGCGTTGTATCTAATTCATCATTGCGGACACTAAGAAGTTTACATTTGTTAAACGCCATAAAAAAATTTATAACTAGATATTCGACTTGATCAAAGACTTTTCTTGTCAGGCATACGAATAATGTACAAAATACATAATATAAGAAAACACTCGCCAAAATTTGGAAAAAGCACTATAATTTTTTACGCGCTGATGTGACGTTGTGCCTTTTAATTTTCTTTCTCTAATGATAATATACAAGTCTACAATGATGATGTACAGTGATGTATATGTATAAAGGTATATTGTCATAAAAATAGAATCCTGCATGGAATCCAGTTTTGCACCAAAAATTTCCGTAAATTATATTAAATAAATGTCAGTCAAAATCCACAGCACCATCCCGAATCACTTTACTTAGGTGATGAAAAACTGTACGCCTCCTTTACCATCAGATAACCATTTCAACAAAGAGTAAATGAAGCTTCACAACTACTATTAGAAAAATTGTTTTCTCGGCGTGATTATTAGCCAATTAATTCCCTCTTTAATAAATCCAAATCACCTTACACGAAATGACTCTGCTTTCGATACTATACGGCCATTTAAAACCCACCACAATCCCCGTCAATTAATGGCCCTGGGTTATATTCCCCTAACAATCAGGAAATAATATTCATCCTACTAGCTCGGAGATGCCACTATTATTTAGACCTATTCTTAAAGTAAGCTATCCGTAAATTATCTTTAAAAAAACACCCGTCTTTTTTCTGGGGATTCCTCTTCATGTCTTCATTAGATATTGTTCCTTTATTATTCCTAAATTGTGCTAAACACTGTTACCTTGGGCTTATCCTAAATCGCACTCCCTTCGCCATTGGCTGCAAAACATTTTATAGGAGACTGACATTAGTGGTCACGATAATCTTAAACCAAAAGTCACTATTCCTTTTGAATGTTACAGTCAGAATACTGTACTTGTTGTACTATACAGATTTTACTGTGTGGTGTAGAATAGTTCTTTCAAGGTGTTGTGTCAAGTCTTTTAAACACTAAAATCAGGCTCTTCAAACCGGAAGGAAATATGTACAAGGAAGAGAAAAGAATAAATAGATGGAAGTTATAATTGAGCAGCAATAATTGTTCTGTTGATTTGAAACTTTCATTTAAAACGTAAAGAAGAAGAAAGAAGAACTGAATCGGACCTTACCCGAGAAGAGATTTTTTATCGTAACTGGGTTACAAGGAATGGTGGAAGTCAAAGGGCAGGAAAAGGAAGCTAATCATGGATAATAACAAAGTAGGAGGAAAGTGTGTGTAAACAAAAAGAATGACAAAAAGAAGAGCGGATTGGAGAAAATACCCTTGAGTAAACCTGAGATGTGGCAGAAAAAGTTTTTTTTTTCAAGGCTATGTTTCAAGTCTGGTTTAGCTATTCGGCTCTTCAGACCGAAAGGAATGGAAATGGAAAAATAGAAGGAAGTTGGAACTCAGAAGATCCTCCAAAAATGTTTCAACTAGTAGTTGAAACTATATAACCAACAATGAGCAGAAAAAGTGATGAATTAATGAATTATCCTGCACTAGATAAAGACCACAGAAGATTTAAAATTCGCAGCGCTGAGTTTTAAGTGAATTCACAAATCTATTACGTAAACTACATAGACGTGGTAAATATATGAGAATAATCAAGCCGTTTCGAAATTCATTTAGATTTACAGACGAGGGAAATCAAATAACTTCGGGATGTTAAGGTTGTGGACAGCTAGCGGCTCTCTTCGGAATATTTTGAAAGCACTAGCAAGTCAGGCGTTCACTTTCGCGGGCTTCTTCGTAAATTCAAAACTAAACTTGATTAAACATGAGTATTGCCTGACCAAATCTTCCTTTTGAATTGCCAACAATTGACCTTTGCCTAACCTTTACCTGTGGAAATATTTATGCACTAATAAATTTTTAATATTGGTACCAAACTTATCCACTCAATTAATTATTATCAACAATTCGAGCTGCGAAATAAGAATATGCTCGATGACTATCTCACGTTGAAGGTTATGTAGAGCTTGTTATTTGTCACATAAAACGAAGATATCATGCACTAGAAATATCTCATGAAACACAGTACAGATTGATGGCGTAATAAGGAGTAATGTTTCTGAAAAATAAATGATAATTAAGGTAAAATCTACATTAATTCAGCGGCGATGAGTAATACTAACGTCACGAATCGTTCCCGGCACCAATTCGTGGAAGGGCCCCAATCATGCTGCTGAACAATAATTCATTACAAATCTAGACTCAATTTGTATCATACTATTATTTACGGACTCGTCGGAACATCAAATTTTCATTAGGTGAATGAGGAAACCTTTAACCGAAATAATGGCTGTAGCAATAATTTACCGTTTTTTTGAATGTACTGACAAGCTTTCCAAATCCGCAGCATTATTGAAAATCGACCCGAATCCATGTTCATTATTCTCTACCTTTCTTTGATCTTAAGAGAGATAACGCAAGAAAAAATACCTTCTTCTCACGTCATCACTATGGTAAAATGGAGGATTACATATTTTGGTAAGAGATACGTCAATCAAAAATACAATTTATTATGGTTTGGTGCAGCTCCATATTCCTAGCGAACAGCCAGGATTTTAAAGAACTCCACGCAATTAATAAATACATGTATATTCCTAAACATAATTGCATATTTTGCCAACTTGTATTTTCTATATTGCAACCCTGACAATGCCATTCAGTTGTGCTTTTTCAGGTTCCAATTTTGCGGTTAGTTTATTCATAAAAATATTTTGATGCCGGATATATCGTGAAAAAATTGAGATATTGGATAAATTTTCCGATGTACTCATATGAAAAAGAGATAAATTATCCAATTATATGTTTTCTTCTGTTTAATGTATTTATACAGGTGTGCGTTTGGGAAAAAATACTGAAACTGCTGTGGTAATGTCTTAAGGGAGATAAGATTTATTACTGAGTATAAGCACTAATTGATCATTCAATTATTTTTTAAGAAAGGTGAAGTGGAATTAATTTATCTCCTGGAGAGACTGAATTACGGAATCGTAATCCCATCAAAACCTCATACGTATGTTTGCCAAGCTCTCATTCACCTGCAGTTGAGGTGACGTGAGCATTATCGGAAATAGCTCTCAAAGCCTTTCCTTTTATCATATTGCAGTTGCTTATTAATATTTAGTTACATTATTCGGAAATACCAAAAGCCTCATAAGGCGTAAGAAGGGTGCGACCGTTGGATGTGCCTATCCGTTTTCCACATGATTTTAGACTGCGTCGCGAGCAGTTCACCCCGACAATTTTTTTAAAAGTAAAGCTTATTTCCCAATCACAAGTCCGCAATCCGCAATCACCTGAAAACATTTTCTGGTGTTTTCTCAAGAAAATTTAATATAATTAAGTGTATTGTGTTATGATTAACATTTACTAAATGAGCAGTATATCGGCTTTGTTTTAAACAACCCATAAAACACAATTATCAGTCCGAATGTTAATTTGATAAGAGGGTAATTCCCTTGTGTAGCCTGTGGCATCCATGGAAGACATAGCGCACATAAGATCACATTTCCTTGCTTGATTTTTACTAGATTCGTTCATATGCGTCATCCGGATATAAACCTCATCCTCATTGTATCTCCTGGGTTACCAGGGCACTAATTGTCGTCGAAAAATCAAAAACTGTATGGTTCAGAAAAAGATTGCATCCATCATTTTTTTAGAGGTTACCGAGTTGTGGGTGCTTACCAAATGCAAAGTGTGAACAGGAATATTCTCCTCTTCAGATAATATTCCTCGAGTGACTCAAAGTGTCAGCCATTGCCGAGAACATGGCATCCCTGATCGACGAAGTGAATAAAAAGTATGTGCCCGCATCTCCCGCAGTGTGCAATAGGACTGCCGCCGGAGGTGATTCTAGAAAGAATGTGCTTTGGTCGCTACACCCCTTGCTGACCCTTGGCCGGATCCTGGGTTTGCCCCCTTACTGGAGTCACACGGATGGCAGGAATCGTCGCGATCGGGACGGGGCCTTCCTTTATCACGCAGTCGGATTACTGGTCACTTGGACAACGGGGACGATAATCTCCCTCGCCTACGTTGTAACGGGCGAGGACGACTTCACCAAAGACTCGCCCACGAGTCTGTACGTCACAGTGTTCTGGACGCTTCTCGGGAACG
>WURS02088602.1:0-10023 GCA_011762765.2 Rhinocypha anisoptera
GGAGAATAGTAGCACCCAAGACCATCTGTAACATGAGTACAATGTGCGAGTTGAGCCAGGGGCCTTTGAGGCGTCAGAATTTGCCATTGTTGGGAATAAACAGAAAATGGTGCAATAGATATCTTCTCGGGTCTCCAACCGGGTGTAGAATAAGTAGACTCCGACGTTTCAACAGCCGACTTGGCCATCGTCATCGGCTTCGGTGTACGAGCAGTTTCTTCCATCTGCCCCTTGCCTGGTCTACTCTCTCGGGTACTTCAGGCCGGCGATTACTTTCTGCGACGTGTTTTTCTCCAAAGAGCCTATCTCTCTTCCTATTGGCTGATGGATCTCACTTTGCAAGGGTAACTGAATATTTATTTATTCTTTGGGTAAATAGCTCCTCCTGGTCAGGTGTCGCCTGATTGATCCGCCAAACAATGGACGCTTCCATTGTTTGGCGGACCAATCAGGCGACACCTGACCAGGAGGAGCTATTTACACAAGGAATAAATAAATATTCAGTTACCCTGATGACGATGGCCGAGTCGGCTGTTGAAACGTCGGAGCATTATTTTTCCACACTTACCCGGTTGGAGACCCGAGAAGAATTCCATTCCAAAAAAACGCCGGGAAAGCACGAGATGTTTTAGGAAATGGTGTGTTTTCTTAATCTTTTAAGTAGCAGAACTACTTCGATTGAAGACATTGATTAATAATTACACTGTTTTGTATCTATACTGGATTAAAAATGCGAGAATTCTCGGACGCTGAAAAGATTTTAATTAAGACAAGAATACTGATATAGAAATCATCACCTGATTTATTTGCCACAAATATTACTGAGTACGAGTAGTTTTACAGTAATAATCCTGGTTTTTAAAAATCTTTCATCCAATTCTATAATACTATTATAACATTAATGGCGCTTTGAAAGACAGAAGATACTTAGAAAATGCAGTAAATATGTTGCTACTTCAAACCCAGGTATCTTGGATTGCCTGCTTAATTAGTTCCCAACCATAATGAAATACGATACATATAGTAGATATTATACACATTGAAAGAAACTACTTGCAAGAAATAAATTCAATGACGAAAGAAAATATAAATCATTCGGGGAAAAAAATCAATTCAAATTTAATTTTTTTTTAACATTCGGTATTATATATACGAGTATATTATATATACTAGCTACCCTGTTGTCTCCGAGTCTGTGATTATATTTATTTTTATTTCTAATTTTACGAGGAAAAAAAGCATTATATAACTATCTGTTCGACAATCTATCTCATTTTTATAGGTACGTGATGATCTACCGTGGTGTGTCGGGGCTTGTAATATATTTTTGACTTCTTCAGCATATTAATGGGTAATATGAAAAATCTCTCTTAGCTATGATTTTATAATAGTAGGCCAGACTATTCCCTGACATCGGAATCTTTGAGAAATGTTGTATCCAATATATGTGCCTTATCGCTATCAATTCCTTAAATACTTAATAAATAATAATAATGTTGTCTTTTTTCCTTGTGAGAAATTGGAACCACATGACCCTCTCTTACGATACGACACTTTAAATACGTCTATATTTAATACATTTTTAAACTTTTTCCAAATTTACAATTTAAACAAATGGAATAATCACAAAAGCAAAGTATTAGTGTTCTTTTACGATGAACTTAAATTTTTATAAATTTTGTTGAAAGAGCATATATTTACATGATCATCTTTTAACTCTGTAATAGAAAGATCTACGTTCAAGAAAATTAGATAAAATTCCAAAAAATACCAACCTTTTGCATGAATTATGCACGATTTCATATTTGCGCAATGGCAGGCACGGGATTTGCATTCTAGAATATCTTTTATACACTATTCTTTTATTGTCTTTGCCGTTGTGTCACTGAGAAAGCAAAAAGGACAATCCTTCGCTCGCAAGAAATCTCATTCTTGTAATTTTTTAATGAAAGCGGTTTATTGACATTTAAAGCATAGGTTATATACCACGTAGTTCATACTGGTGTATAATTAATTTTAAGATTACAGATTACATTTAACGGTCCATGTTATGTATATGGTATATTTAATTTATTACTTAGATAAAAATAATTATTTAATTATTTATTGCATGCACTTTTTTACGAAATGTCATTAATTATTAACATTAATTTTTCATTATGGACCTGCGTAAATTTAAATTAACTCTGTGGAAGTTATTTTTTTTACTTTTTGGCAACATCACGCAGAAATACGATCCCTATGATACTTTTTATATACCTATATTAATCATTTCTGTTGTCCTATTTAGCATCCGGCATAATTTAAAATTTAATGATTTTTGACACCAAAGGCAATTTATGATAAAAGTTAGTTTAAGTGTAATTAACACGGTTTGAGAAAAGGATACAAGGGCAAGCCTCTAAAAAGTGTTTGTTATATGGTTGTATTCAGAAAGACTGTAGCCCTTGATAAGGCCGTCGTAATACACATCCTTTATCCTATCGTTGGCCTCGAATTATAGCGTTTAATCACAAATAACCGCTCCGAAACATTTTTGTCAGAACCCTGTATTCAATCTAAGATTAGAATTAGGACTAGGATTGACAATTCAGCTGTTTCTGAACGACTTTGTTTCCGTTTTCTTAAAATTTATTGTCTCCAAAACATGTATTCATGTCTACCGTCTTGAAAACCTAATGAAAAAATTCAGTAAGAGGAGGAACAACTTCAGTTATCCCACATGAATCAACATAAACGTGAAAGACAATGTCTTCCCACCAAAGGAGTTTTTGTGATCACACGAAATAATTCTTGCGCCCGGTATAAATAATGCGCAGACTTATTCAGCTACCACCGCGTGACAATGGAACACAATTAAAAGAGAGTCTGGATTTCATAAACAAATAACTTTTTTACAACTTCCAGATTGATTGAAATGCTATCAATTCAGTTGAGATCTAATGATCGTCTGTGTTTTAGGATAAGCGCATCGAAAAATCGAATAAAAATGGACGTTTTATTAAATATGAATGCAATAATCAAAACATCAAATGATATACAATTTACATACAAATCTATTGAAAAAATGCACTTTATTACGGCCTGAATGCCCTTAAAATACCTACCTACCTGAATGAAATACTTACCGGTCTGTAGAAATTCTGTCTCAGGATTAACTTCATCCTAAGTTTATCGGGAGCCACAAGTATGAGTAATTTTCGTCTAGGAAACGATGTCGGCAATAGTAAATCTCTGACTGGAGGAATATATTTACAATAGCTGGCGATCACTGAATTTATAGTAAATTCCTATCTTCTTCCATTTTTATGTTTCTACTTAATCTTTAGTGTGTATTTGTTTAAGATTACTTTATTTAATTAACTACGATGTGGTTAGTACTTTTATCTTAAATCCCTTGTGTCAAACGACCTATAAATGAGCACTCGGATGGTACTCGATATTAAATGGCAACTCTTATCGCAGCGTCGCCTCCTCTAATCACCATTTTTGTTTCATACTCTTCTCGTTGGAGAAGAGTAATAAATTTCTGAAAATGAAAATGGAAAAATCTCAATTCCGAATTTTCAAGCGCGAAAATTACTTCTACAACGAATCTATTATTTTCTTACCCGTTGGCAAAACGTTCAACAATTTATTCTTAGTTATATTAGCCAAAGATGAAGAAATTCAATCAATTCCAATATGGTGTCTTCGATTGTTTTCACTTACTGTCAGACAATCAGATATATTCACTCCAGTGAGTCGGTGACATATTGTATTTCAAGTTAAATTATTAGATTTATTTATTTTTTTATTCTACAATTTATCACACACAGCTCTAAGAGGCCAATAATGGTGGACGGTACAAAATCATTATTTTTTATGACAAAGAAAAAACACACTAACATCCATGCCCCAGGACATGAATGAAAGATTCACTAATCTGGGATACGAACCCGCTACATCCAGTTTAGCAGACGAGAGCCATACCCCACCACCATCTAAGCCTGAATTCTAGCTTGTTTCAAGTGGACTTATTTTGACGAATTTGTCTTGTTATTCTTAGGTCAACGTGTTACATCGTATCGTCTATGAAATCCTGTCAACAGTTCATCGTCAAATATATTATAACTTATGATCACGTCGTCAGGTTTGACCGTCTCCCACAACCAGTGTATTTAATTCTTGATGCGTTATGTGGCTATGGAGATAGGTCCACGAGGAAGTAAGTTGTCAATAAATATGAGACTTTTAGATTTGGATGTAGCGAAGAATAGGTAAGACAAAATGAACAGATGGAAGAACGAAGAAATTATAGTAGTAGTATTTTTGTTTTTAGGGTGCTTCGACGGCTATGGTCATTTCGCACCTCTTCAACTCATTGAAAAAACCCATCACTGGACAAACACAACATCCATTCCCTGGGCGGGATTCGAACCCGCGACCTTTGGGTTAGCCGGCGAGCGCGCTACCCACCAGGCTAACCCGGTCGGCTTAAAGCATCGTGTTAACCTGTCATCGTTTCACCTCCAGAAAGTATAACCTCCACTATCGTCGGGCATAGACGAATAATTATCTTTCCTATTGCCTCTCCACATTACATAATTCGAGAGTCAGCTACCTAAGAAATCTCAGACTCTCAATAGTCGCCAATGGGGTGAGCGAAATGTTTCCGATGTTCGCAATTTCGTCTCACGAGTAGACGACAATGGAGTGGCAGATAAAATGAATGAGAAAATATCGGATAAACCAGCCGGAGTACCAACGAAGAAATACAGAAAAACTTTGTCCAAGTCCAGAATATTTTGTTTAAACGACCAGTTTTAGTCGAACAGTCGATGTCTCCAGGTGAAAATGTCGACTGATCGCTTAAATAAAGAATTGTGACTTACAAAGTTTTTGTTTGTCGTTTCCATTCACCATGAAGATCCAATGAAGATCCAATGAAGAAAGACAACAAGGCTTTGTAAGTCCACAATATGTTATTTTCAAAGATCGATTTTAGTCGAACAGTCGACAGTTCAGGTAACGCTGTCGACTGTTCGACCGGTCGTTTAAATGACTATTGTGAACTTGCATATTTCTGTTTGTCGTCTTTCTTAATCATGAGGTTCCAAAAAGTTGAGGCCAACACCATTCAATACGGAGTAGAGAATTTTGAGAAGAGAGTGGACGATTTTTGGACAGAAGGAGTATGTGACCACGTTAATTATTTTCATTTGCAATATTTCCTCATCCAAGACCGTGGAAGTTTCATTGCCGTCACATCCTCCGGAATCTTGGGGAGAGATGGGAAACCACGTCCGCCGCAGTCCGTCCGATAGGCCGCCGTCTGTTAATGACCGCATGTGTGCACGGGAGCGCGGATTTCCGTGGGGGATGCGGGAGTCATGGTTTTCTGCATGCGAGGTCTGTGTCGTCCGCGTATCACCGCTGTCGTTGAATGTTACGCCGGTGAGCAAAGGGAAGACACGGAACCGGTGACGAATTTTCGGAAATGATTTCTACTATGCCAAATTATTAACGAACCGAGTGATGATAAACACTCGCAAGAGAAATCTAAAAGCAATCGCGGCGAGCAAAACATGAATGAATTTGAGAGATCATCATTGTCATTTCAATCCGTTTATCAGTCGACTACAGCCCTCCACCCTTTCCTATCCAGTGCTAATTCTCTTTCTATGTTCTCCTTTCTAACGTCTCTTATAATTTGCTGATTCTCTTGCTGTGTTATTCTTTCTAACGTCTCTTAAATTGTCCGGTGGCCTTCTTCGCGGAGTCTTCCCCTCTATTTTCCTTCTAGTAAGTATATTATTCACTAGCTCGTTATTCCTCAAGGTGTGTCCTATCCACCTTGTTCTTCTTTTTCTTATCACACTCCAAACTAATTTATCTTCCTCCGCTCTTCCATACACTTCCTCGTTCCTAACTCTATCCGTCCACTTGATCTTTAGCACATGATCTCCGCCTGCACCATGTTCTGAGGCTTCTATTCTTTTCTCGTCTTCTTTTCCAATATCTCAGATTCAAAGACAGATAACGAGAGTTGAATTAATAAGTGAGTTAGAAGATGAAAGATACTAGGGAACTGTGGAAGAAATATTCACTTAGACATCATTAGCTTCGTCGTATGAAACCAATACGAATATCGGTTCTAAGCAATTTTACAATCTATTCACCTACTTCGACAACGTCTTCATTCCTTCGAAGTTTATAAGTCGTCAGCTGTTTCTTATCAATTCGTCATACGTAGATCTTTCTTTTCACAATTATTTTCCGTCGGTGTTATTTCTCGGGTTATTTTTCGCTTTGGGATGTTCCGAAACACTTTCCTCTTCCTCAGACGTCTTTCAGAGACTCGTTTCTTCACCAGTTCATCGAGTACTTCGACAAAGAGTTCCATATACCTTAACCACGGTAATCAACCGGAAGGTTGGTATGCTAAGTGAGAGCCCACCGCGTGGAAATTGACACATCAGGGTAGAGGGGCAGTTCCTTTCTCTGTGCCGGCTGGGGTTTCCCGCGAAGATGTGGTACCCGAAAAATCACTCAGGTTGGGTTTAGCTTGGAGGTGTCCGGAGTCGTCACCGGGTCTCGAACACGGGTCCCCAGGTCAGCAGCCCAGCACTCTACCCACTGAGCTACCACGACCTCTGCTTACACCTTACCTAGACCAAATTCATTACATAGACATCCTATTATCTGCCAAAATGGCGAAAAAAATTGCACTAGCCACGAATATTTTACGCATGTACATGGTAACCCCTTATACACGTAATTGAGCGGTAAATATATTTTTAATATTTCCTCCAGCTTGCGATTCTGACTTGAAATGTACCAGAGATAAGAATTTAATCCGGACTAATCGGTTATCTTATCGCTGTTTATTAGCGAGATAGAACGACGAATGATGCGGGTTCTTAGAGGGAAGTATGGACCGTAGGAAGTTTTTGCAGATATAGGACTTACAAACGCGAATAGAGTAAGTACAACCAATTGAAAATAAAAAAAATCTTTAATTACAGATACAATTTTTATAATATTTTAATTATTTAATAAAATAATTAATTAATAAATAAATAAAATATTTAATTAATAATACAGAAGACTGGAAATTGATAAAAATTGTAAAATAACACTAATTGAACAGACACAGGAAAAACATGAATGATTCATTCGTCTTCCTCTTTCTTACTAAAAAGGTGGTGTTGTTCAGCCACCAAAAATTCGGAAACATCCGAATGCGTACGTTTTCTCTTGAGTCCACTGTGCTTTTCGTGTGTCTATTCAAGTGGTGCTATATATATATATATATAAGTTATCCATCTATCAGAGACGCTTAAATCTCCTGGTAAAAAAACGAGTGAACGATGCTGAGCATTTCTTTCATTGAAACGGTCGTGCGTCAATCTTGCCGCGTCTCCACGCACAGGCGTTTCCCCTCTCCGCCGGGGGATACTCAGTGAAGATCTATGATAGAACATGAGCATTCTCTCCCGTTTGAGAATAATTTTTCATTCGTTTCACCTTTCTATTAAAAAAATCCAACTGGCTGGTAAAATATCGGTGGGTGCACTTGTGAGAAAGCATTTTTTTTTAACCAGCCCACTCACCGAAACCGGGAATAGAAACCGGATCTACTTGCCGAGCGAAAGACCACGATGAAAAATTAATCATGAAAGTATTCCACAATTTATGCTTATGATAATTACATTCAACAACTGAAAGGTCCTACGATACACGTCTTACATTGTGCTAATGACATCAAGACGCACCCGTAAGGGCGTATTAAAAAGCTGGGAGAAAGTACAAAGAAAGGATGGGCATTGGGAAAACGTAACAGGACGAACGGCGTAACTTACCAAAATCGAAATTATTCGAAGCAGTAAAAAAAAGAAAACACGTTCAACAAAATAAAGAAATAAATAGTCTAAACACAGGAGAAAAATTATAAACGGCATCGGGGTTCACTTCGTGGAAGTTGTATGTATCCATGTTAGGAATAAATATACTTTGTACTTTTCCACAGATTTTATTTTTCTTTACTATACACGTTTCGCCGTCACTACGGCATCATCAGGTACACTCCCCCAACCCCACCTTTCTTAGGTTTGGTGTTAGGTTGGTGTGGGAACTGAAAGATGGACTCTCTTAGTATCAATTTCGCCAAATTATTTTTTCTCTTGCCTTTTGCTTCTTGTGTACCTGATGATGCCGTAGTGACGGCGAAACGCGTCGTTAAGGAAAATACAATCTGTGGAAAAGTACAAAGTATATTTGTTCCTAACATGGATAAACATGAGTGGGTGAGGCAAGGATGTGAGCACCCTACTGTTTTGCGAAACAAGCAAAACCAAAACGTGTCTTTTGGTTTTGTAAACAGTTTAAACTTTTTCTTTTTTAGTCGGCCGAGTTATATTATATGGCAGAATGCCTTCCTGCCAAACAAAAGGTCACGGGTTCGAGTCCTGCTACGGCACTATGACTATAACTTGCGGAATGGTTAAACGTAGAAGAGCTTTTGAGCAATGAAAACTTTTGTTTCAGATAAACCTGGACCGAATTCGTACATTTGAACGACCTTTTGACATACTCGTTTGGAGTATCACCGGAAACTCCAAAAGTGTATGTCAAATGTACCGAGTCGAAGGGCTGGTTCATAAAATTTTCAATAACAAGGACGAAACACATTCATCCATGCCCTAGGTGCAGATTGAAAAATCCACCTATTCGGATTTCCGGATCGTGGGTCCAACCTCGGCGACGTGAAGACCTGAAAACCATTTAATCGTATGTAGTGGCCCCTGGCCAGTTAGGTTTCCACCAGCCCCATGTTGGCCTCCCCCCTGGTTTGGAGCAGGTCAGTCACTAAGGACTTCTGTTTTAAGGCGCCGTTGGCGTTGAGGAAGGCAATACGGGACCCTCTATCCATGGTGAGCAGTTACTGTAAAAAAATGGTGTTTCGGTCGTAGAGTGGAGTGACGCCTATCCCCAAGACTGCCATAGAGGCATAATTGAGGATTTTCACCATATCGGGCCTGTTTTTGGGGGCTGTGTTGGCGAACACGACAGAAAGAAGTCGAAGGAGGTCTCCCTTGGTGACCGGCTCTCTCGCTCTCGGGTGGTATTCACTGGTCATCTGTGGAAGAGAAGGGGGAGGGCGGATAGATTGTGTCTGGGTAAGGGAAGCGGGTTGGCTGGAGCGTTGTGGACATCTGTGGTCTCCGGCTTGATGCCTTCCACCGCAGTTGGAGCACTTCAAAATAGTGACCTGGCATTCGGAGTGTTGGTGGCCGCCGCCGAACCTCGAGCAGCGCACATGTTGTCTGCACTCCTCAGTAGTGTGGTCGAAGCTTTGACACCTCCCACATTGCTTAGGTTGTGCCGGGGGATGGTGTGATGTCTCGCGGGTGTAGGATCTGCCGAAGCACGACAGCCCACGGCTGATGATCTCGCCGGCCCCCGTGGCGGACTGTGATATGACCCGGATGATGTTGGGGAGTCTGTTGGTAGCGCGGCTCCGTATGCGCCAAAGGTTTTTCACCGGGACGCCTGCCATTTCCAGCCCTTCTCGGATGTCCTCTGTTAGGGTGGACTGGTCTACTGTCTTCACTACGAATGAGAATGAGAGGGTGTTAGTTGATGGTGGTTGGAAACGGCCAGATGATCTGATGGGCTGGTAGGCCTCCACTTCCGTCCCGAGGGTCTTGGAAAGCCCCTGCCATCCAGACCCGCGCATCATCGCCACGTGGTTCTCTGGTACCGCTTCTGACCATCATCTCCGCCGAGGGGAGTTCTGGGATGGCTTTGCGGAATGCGGAGTGGAAGGATCTTTGTGTCGTGTTTCTTGGAAAGTTTGTGATGAAGACCCAGACCTTGTTTTTATATTAAGGGCGTGCCTCGTTTTCTGATGGGGTAGGTTAGGACGGGAGGGAGTAGGTTGTTTTGGAAGAGAGGGAACCATCAGTGTATCGCATTCTATATTTTTTTTAGGGTACGAAATTTGGTTGATTTGTTGCAAAATTTGTTAAAGAGGGTGGT
>WURS02088613.1:0-10023 GCA_011762765.2 Rhinocypha anisoptera
CAGGGGGAAGATAGGACATTGGAGGGGGGAGGGGAGGGGGTGGGGGGTGGGGGGTGAGGGAGGGTCGGAATGAATAGAGCGCCGTCGAAAAATTTCGGGGAACCAGCGATTCAACCGGAAGTACGTCACGAGGAAGAAGAAAGAGGGATGATGACTCCCACCTTCTTTTCCCTCTTCCGCCTAAACCATTTCCCCATCCCTCGCTATAATCTCTCGGCTCCCTGACGGGAAAGACTCGGAATAAAAATATCTACAAACGGAGGAAGTGCTATCCCTCGCCCAGCTACGTATTTTGGCATACGGCGCCCAAAAAAACACGGGAGACCAGTCACGCGCGGGTAGTCGATGAGGCATTTTAAACGGTAGAAAGGTGACGAAACCAAATACTCGGAATGAAGACTATGGGTCATTTTTTTCGCGGTTGAAGATGGATCACTCAAGGCAACGACGTGAGTCCTCCCCTTCGAACCCACTATTTTTTATAGCTAGGAATACTTGTTTAACGACCTCCACCCTTTCCAACTGTGTGTCATTTCCGCCGTCATATTTACTATTTGAATTCTTCAGGCCCGCCCCCCTCCTTCTTCTCTCGACGTGGGAAGCGTGAACCCTCCATCTGCGCTGGAAACAGATTACGATCCTGCGCTGTATTTTGCTGAGTATTCCTCGTCTCCAGCCTTCTGCTTCTGTGGCTCTTTCTCACAACTTCCTTTTCGTTATATATATATATATTAGTAAAAAAAATCCAAGCTGAGTGAATTTTCGGGCACTGCATCTTAGTGGGAAACCACAGGCGGCACAGAGAAAGGAACTGGCCTCTCTACCCTGAAGTATGAATTTCCACACGCCGCGGTGGGCTTTAGTACTAGGTGATCTCAACCCCCACTTAACGTACCAACCTTCGGGTTCAATACTGTGGTTTTTTTTATATTTGTAAAAGTAATCTTTACATACCTCCTTGGATTCAGATGAACGCGGACAAGACGCCGAAATGATTCATTGACCTCCGAAATCAAATCTTATTTCCAAACAAATCGACCAGGAGGTTAAAAGCCTATGAAAATGACTTTACGCTAAAAAATGAATTGAAATACATATATTTGATTAATTCACTCTTTTCCCTGCAATGATTCCCGATCCCATCATGACAGTAAAAAAAAAACAATTTAAAATCACTGCGATATTAATTGAGAATATTTACATAACAAGAGACAAGAGATGGAAGGTCGGAGAAAGGTATTTCACGTAGAAACACTGGCCAAATTTTATCGTATTTCAAGTACTACTAGAAATGCCTACTAGTACAAAAATGTCTAAAATTAGCTTTAAATTTAAATAAATTAAATATTTGTCTATCTCTATGTACATTCTATTATAGAGCACCTAACTCTATAATGCTATCAAACCTCATGCAGTCTATAACGCCAACAGTTTTCTACATTACAGTACCTTATATTTCACCTACTTAAAACGCCCCACTACCTCTTAATAACTCGATCCTGTATCTCCAACTCCATCGATTCGATAGAGCTCATTTCTCAGACTATTCTAGTAGAAGGTAAATCAAACACGCGGGGACCTAACTGCGGATAGTGTAGTGGAACTGACCGAATCGCAATCCAAGATTCTCAAGAGAAAAAAAACGAATGCTACGTGGAATCTAGATATTTCATTCAATAAGACCATTTTTCATTATGAAAATGTGGAAAAAATTCCATGTCACTTGTAATATTAATACGATTTAATAATATGTAAAGTATAAAAATAATAAATATACTGCCTATAAAATAACTATTAGAAGAACATATTGCATGTCTAAATATTTGGTTAAACAATAGCAAAAAACTTAATTCATAGAGATATTGTGATAAGACAATAAAGTACAATAACAAGATTGAAACTTTCACTTAGTCAACAACACAATAAGGAATTCTATTGTGTAAATACTAAGCGTCATGAATAGCACATTTATCAGAACAATTGTAAATGAATGAATTAAAAGCCCTCATTTCTTATACTGATTACTACGCACAAGTTTATTAGTTGACATGTGGTGGCATAAGGTCTACTTATAGAATGACTTTAATCACCAGAGATTACGAAATTTCTCAATATTTCCAAGCTCGGGACCCGACTTCAACTGCCGCTAACATTCCAGAAACGAATGACTGAAATAAAATTTCTAATCTACGAGGCACCGGGTAGACATTAACAACGATCAGCACTAGGGAACGGCGAATCTTTTATGTGCTCCACCAGTAAAATCTTGGAGGAGGATATACTTAAGGACTAATTTGATAGAACCAAAATGATATGTTAATACTTCCTTGAATGGAAAATCTAAGAGGTTATACGAAAATGTGTGCTTATAAAAGTCTTGAACCTGTCCCACGGAAAACCATCCAAAGGAAATCAGACTGTGAAAAAAAACTTGCCCATAATTTAAAAACGACGCCGGAGATTGATACGAGAAGATAACGTCGGGGACCCCAAAATTTTACCAGAACGTCGAAAAAGTTTCCTGAAGAAGCCATTAGGAGAGCCAGTGAGTGACCGCCGTAATTACTTGTTCCTTTACGGATTCGAAATCTTGTATGATCAGGAATAAAAAAAAACCTGCCTCGGGAACACGGACAGTCGTTCCAGCAAGGAATAAACTGCGTCGACCGCGTAGAGGAAAACAAGGCGACGTATCTTTGGTGGAGCATTTTTCACTAGCAGACTCCCTCTCAGATACGGCAGGAGTGGTTCGAGGAGCTCGACTCGATGCGCTCGCCTCTTTATAAATGGACTGCGATAATCTTGTTAATTTGAGGGGAGTGGATCCGAGCGAGCGAAGCGATTTCCATATCGCATGGGATTGGGCTCATAGTGCTCTTGGATTAAGGGGAGGTCGCTAACGCTAGGAGTGTCGGACTCGTTTGGTCCAAGGCAAATTTTTTTTCCGTCCATGTTTACATTTGGGCGAATACTTTATCAGTGCAAACAATAAACCAACATATTATCTTACTTAATTTAATGCACCGTGACGGGCGTTCCCTGCAGGGAACACAAGAGTGCCGCACCACATGAAATGTTTAAATTGAAAGGGTGGTTGTGGAGTTATAAAATTTTCTCGCGGAAGGCATTCCGGTACGAGAGTGAACAAAATCCATAGGATCCTCCAGAGAAGTATATTTAATCTAGTATGTCACCTCTGTCCAGGGCATATAAGAGCTTCGAACTTCGTCATATTAACCCACTTTTTACACTACACACATGAGCAACCAAAAAGATGCGAACGAAGATTTAAAAAAATATCTTCGTTCCTTACATGATGATACATTACGCATTGATATGTACGATGACGTGACATATTTCAGGTATCCATGGCCTCATCATCTACAGCATTATCTACTGCATTGGATGGAGTCCTCCTTCAGGATGTACTCGTCACCAGGACGAGGCTAATTCAGATGAAGAGCCTAGTAAGGACACTGAAGAGATTTGCGTTTAATGGGTTTGTTTTCTTTGCCACGGAATTTTGTCCTTCGTATCAACCTCACAGGGTGAAACAAAGCGACGGGTGAAGGAAAACACGACCTTCGTCCCATGCCAGTGCGGAGGGTTCTCAGACACACACTCAGGATGACGAAATTTCCAGAGGTGGAGGCAGGGAGGAGAGACTATCACGCTGAAGGCGGAAGAGGGGCGAGGTTTTGGTCTCGGGCCCGGGCGATCCCGTGGCACGTTGCCACCACCCGTCCGTCAAAACTCGACGTGAGATTTGATCAGCGGCACGGACATGGCTAATGCCACGGAAGGTCAAAGGACCCGCAAACACTCTCGGGCACTTCCGTCCGAAACCCTTTTAGTGCCCCTGCTCCATATGAACCCTCACTTCCCTGGTGCCCCGACCCCTCTAATTTATTCCTTCGTCATTTACTCAATGGCTCACTTTGCCGGCGGAATGACACTGCCCGTCGTCACCTTTACTCTCTGCCGGTGGATGACATCGTCCCGTATGGCAATTAACGAATATGGTATTGAATGATGGCGCATGATTGAGCTCTTCTACCCCTCGAGAATCTTGATGAATTTTCTTATACATATTTGTAACAAATTTAATTGATTCCGCCTGAGATGACATCGATGGAATATGTGAATGAAAGGAATAACTGCAAGTCAACTGCTATAAACTGAGCATAATTACTCTTAACTCCTCAGGCTTAAAACTTTCTCTCCTTTCTGTGATTCCACTTTTGTTTACTTAAGTGTTGAAATATACTCCTTAAAGGAAATAAAAAAACAGAATATCCCATAACATAAATCGCCAGGTCTTTCAGTAAGAAGATTTGAATGAAAGAGACAAGAAATGGCTTGTTGAAATAATTAACCCGCAAAATTGAATATGCGATTTAAAAGTACGCAGAACCTGGAATACATGAAGCCAATTTTATTAAACTAAAAACCCCTTAATTTAGTAACCCTGAAGTTGATCGTAGTTTGATTTTCTTTCCTTCTGATGTGGAATCGCCCAAAAAGGAAAGTAAACAAATCAAACAATTGTTAATTAGACACATTAACTTTTGAAGCCAAAACGGGACTTTGAAATAGTAGTAATTAGTAATGATATTTTTTATAGGTTGCGTCGCGGCTATGGTCATTTTGCACCTCTTCAGTTCGAAGATAAAACCCATGCGGACAACACAAAAACCATGCCCTGGGCGGGACTCAACCCATAGATCTTTTGGTTAGCCGGCGAGCACGCTACCCACCAGGCTAACCCGTCGGCATTTTGAAATAATATGACATTACTTCTCCAAAACTCTCTAAAGTTTGGTTGAAGGTTATATTTATATTTATCAATAAAACTTTATTTATAATAATTGGAGGGTATCGGATATTGAACAAGGAATTCAATATATTTTTTTAGTTCAAAAAAATCATTCTACATTAATAAAAATTTCAAATGATTATTTACACCTTGGTATTGCAAAAACTTTCATTATCACCATACTAGGAGGAGAAATTCTGAAATGAAATAAGAATTATTCTTATGAACATTTTCTGGTGAATCAGAAAAAAACACTTCCATAGCTTCTGCGACTCAGTCATCTGTCAAACTTCCAGTCAACTGCATCAAATAATTTTCAAAATACCACAGAGGTGGATAAATTCCCTGTTTTCCGAACCAAAAATCAAGACCTAAATATGTACATATTAACATTCCTTGAATCGAATTCCCGTACGCAGGTCTTGCTCTGAATAAATCCCTACACTTGCTTTTAACTCATCTTTTTCACGGTCTGCGAATTATAATACATTTAACTTTTTACATTTATATCCGTATTAACATTGTAATTCAAGTAAATAATTTTGGCATTACTTATTTTCCAATGTCTGAAATTCAAAATATTCTATGAAAATGCAATCCTTTTAGTCTATATTTATTATAATTATGCGATTTTGATACTCAAACGCTTTTTATAAAACACGTATAAAGCTATTACGATTTGTGCCTCCACACAAACTCTTGTCACTTAGGACTTGAAACGGAAAAAATATGAAACAATAATGATAAATGAAAAAAGAGTAGCGAAAATGTGTTTTCGTAGCAGAACATTAACGTAATGAAATTCGTTATTCTGTTAAATAAATACAATTCATAATGCGGACACGCTGCATCATTTAAATATAACCTCACTGTATAGAGACATGCTTAGTTTTGGAATATAAACAACTAAAATAGCGAAGTTTTCCACAAAGCTGGATACAATTATATTGTCATAAAAACAATCACTAAAAAAAATGAATACTCCCACTGTGGAATTTTCCATGACGAAAAATATACTATTTCCATGGTAGTCATTAAAATGTTTCTTTCACGACCTACATTCTGTCCCTTTGGTGTTCCCAAAAGGGTCACTTCTATAAAAAAGTCCAAAAACACTCAAGAATACCTTTATTTACTCCCAAACACGTGCTGTGTTCACGGTGCATCTTCAAGAGTGACCCTTAAGGGAGAATCATTTTTTTTATGTTACACTGTACTCTTACTGCCGCGCTTTTTGAGCAGATGAGCATGTGCACTGACAATGAAACGGAATTCATGCTACCTTATGCGAATTCCAAGGAGCAGACGATATGCAATGCATAGGTTTCAGAGGAATTCCTAAAATTTCCACGAAATGCAGTATCGTGTGAATTTCAGGACTACTGGGCACACGTTGGGGAACGTGGGTTGGGTAGTGACGTAAAAAAAATCTCGGAATAAGATCAGTCCTTTACAACTTTTAACAAAGTATACAGCGAGGGCCATGTTTGAGCTTTCGGAAGACGAAAAATACGCGCATGTATTTTAGGCGATATTCTTTATCGGTACATGAGTAAGTGATTATTTCCCATTATTCCCCTTAAAATTTTATCTAAACATGATGGGATTCATAGTATTTTGTGCAATAAATTAATTTATTTTTTATCAACACATATGCAACATTTAGAATCAGTCGTAACTTGCTAAGTATGACAGAAACAATATATATAATGTTATTGGTTTAGGTATGTAGACAAACCATAGACAACCGTGAATTATGAAAGTGTGACTTAATATGAATATTTAAGTACAATTTCCTAATGTCAACAGAAGAAAATAATCAATAACGTATTTTCAGAAGTATGACTTTTATCCCCAACATCATGGTGAAGTTTTCGAAACTCTGCGAAAGGATAGGCAGCAATATTATTCTTTTCAGATAACTCTAAATGAAACGGAAAATTCTTAAATTTTCTCAAAATGTTGCTATTATATAAAGTAAGATAACAAACCTAATGAAAGTAATGAACATATTTCTTATTCAATTCCTTAAGCCACTATACTTTACCAGAATAAATTCCAAGGGGTTTGAAAAATGTTTTAATCCAGATGATAGAGTGTCCATGTAAACTAATAAATTTTCTTTACTTAATTTTCTACGCATAAAATAATTGAAAATTAAGTACGGAATAAACTTGATCAAAAAAGTTTTCATAATTTTAATTATAGATATATTTTCATAATTTTAATATAACTTCTTCAATGCGTCGTTTTGTCCCCAAGGAGGGAAGGGTGACCACATAAGGCTACCTGACTCCATTTTTCCAGCTACTATAATACGAAAATTAATCTCATAATCTATAAAACCTAGGATATATATTATTCGACCTTTAAGGTAACCATACTCACAGCTGAGTACCCATTAGATACATCTACAATTTACACCCAGAAATCGGAGGAAAAGTCTTAATAAATATTTCAGTTGTTCTGGAGCATGTAAACCATTAAATCGACAAGTTCTCCAATGGCTGGTCCGTGTTAGTTCTGAAAAGCTTACAGATCAAAACCTCTGAATGAGATATCGAAATTTCACAAAGCCAATTCATCTCCCCCCGACTCCACCAGGGTCTTGTCTTTCGAGTAACACACTAATCTGACCTTTCTATTCGATATTCCTTCCTCAGCACTTTCTCGATAAACCGATTTATTCACCCTACCCCCAACCTCACGCCTCTCTAAAGCCAGGCGTGTCACATCCCCCCCTTCCCCGCTCACTCTCCCTCTCTCTCCCTTTGATGTCCTGACTCCGTCCCGCTCCTCGGAAGAGAGCCATTTTAGTAACCGCAGCCGTCAGGGGGTTAATTTCAAAGGGAGTCCGTCCGTCCGCGAGTTGGTGGGTCTCCCGATGGCCGACGGGGACCGGTTTCCGAGACGTGAAGGAGCAGGAGGCGGCGACAGACATCACGCGTGAGACGTGGGTTTGGTGGGAGAGGGGGGGCGGGAAAGGGTATCCAATACAGCTAACCCCACTCTTCCCCCGAAGTAGTGTTGACATCACAAAGACGGAAGGGGGACTCCGTCCGACATCTTCGCCCCCGAGTTATTTTGTTAATTTTTTTTTTTTAGAGGGAGCGGAACGGGAAGGGGTGAGGTAATCCTGAAAGGGGTCCAAAATTACCGCGCGCTTTGTGTCCACGGCTCGCTTGGGAGGGGAAGGCGGTGTGAAAATGATTGCGAGTAGATCGATGGTGAGAACTTCCTTCCCCGCTCCCAGGTTGTAGAGTCCTCGAAAGGTGAAGGTTGAGCCGCGGGAGGAGGTGTGGATCCCAGCCCACGGGCGGGCGTGCGAGCTGCGGGAGCGAGGCACGCGGTGGGCTGGCGGCCCCAAGTAGGACGACTGGCCGGCGGGATGGTGAATGAGAGCCACGGAACTTGAACTCGTGAAGCGGAGAGAGTGGTCGAATGGGTCTAGGGCCACTCGCGATCGCGGTAGACTTTCGTCGTTCCGCGATGAACTGTCGCGGGTGAATCGATGCGTGAAATTCGAAGTCTCACGATTCCGGAAATCGTAAATGTTAAGGAGAGATGAAATTGATGGTGGCGACCGATACATTGTGGAATTCCATGGTATTTATGGAAAGAAAAACTTTGCAGATCCACATAAAATATTTTATTCACTCGGACCGAATGAATAAAATATTTTATGTGGGTCTGCAAGTTTTTCTTTCCATAAATATGGGTAGATATCGCCCAATCTGCCCCAGGTTAATAAAGCAATCAAGCAAGTGTATTTAGTCTTAAATTTGTGGTTTCGGTCCGGAGAAGGAGAATCCTCGAGGAATAGACGTCGCGGTCACGATGGAGAAAAACAATGATAATTTTTTGCCATTTTTTCTCGGACGCGATTCGATGTTTTATGTTCTTTCATCTCTTATTATTCACCGTACGTGGTCGCATTTGTTCCCATCTTTCCACGAGAGTAATTCATCGCCGACTTTCGGCCCGCGATTAGCTTGTGGACATTGGGATGGCCCGTAAATGATTCTTCATTGCACATGAAGCGGGCGGATCAACGTTTGGCGCAGAGCACTCCCATCGTTCAATGAGGGTCTCCCCATAGAAGTATTTCTGTGGGTAGGCGAAAAGGGAAAAGAGGGAATGAGTAGTCAAAGGAAAAAGAGGTAAATTGATAGCACACGTCTTTGGGGCACTTGCATATAGTGCAGGCGGTATGGGAAATAATAATAATAATTTTATTAGTACCAGGACATCAAAACATAATGTATAGGACAAGTCAAGAAGTAAGTACTTACATATATAACAATAATTACATTAAATGCCCATAAATTCTTTCACTGAATAAAATGCATTAGGGAAAGAACCTTAGCAGAGGTGTTATTTCGTCCTGAGGTGTTCTTCTTCTAAGGTGGCTCATTTTGAATAGACCTCTCGGTTTTGCCGGTACTTACAGTGTGGCTTAGAGTAACAATTTCCGTAGGTTTATTGCCCCACTGCTAGCTACTTCTTAAAGGGAAGAGATCGAATTTCTAGTAGGATACTAAGTAAATTTGAGCTTATTCATGCGGAAAATACTACTGCCTATTCTTAGGAAGTTGGTGGCGGTAAACCATGAATGACCTGCGATAGATAGATAAATAGAGTATGAAATTAAGGAAAAATCGCGTTGTATTGTCTTAAAGCTTGGCTGTTGAAAAAGGAAAATTTCTAGGTTGAAGAAGTCAAGTAACGAGATATTTATTTTAAACTCATTTCTGCTAGGTCAAAAATATGGTGGAAAGCATATTAAAATTCGAAAGCACAAAGGAAAAAATATCAAGGTAGAAAGGAATAAATTAGAACAGGTAGAAAATTTCACTTATTTGGGAAGCATTATAGAGGAAAATGGACGTAGTACGGATATTACACGAAAAATTGCATTAGCTAAAGAGGCCTCTTTGTAAAAATGGAAAGAGTTAATGAGAGGCACCCTAAACAAAGATTCGAAGAAAAGATTAGCGAAAAACCTTATATGGAGCGTAGCACTACGACTCGTATATGAATACGAAACCTGGTTCATAAGGAAAGATGATGAGCAGAGATTGGAAGCTTTTAAGAAGTGGGTTTGGCGACGGATGGAGAAGGTGGAGTGGACAGAGAGAAAAACGAACGAAGAATTTTTGAGAGTGGTAGGAGAGGAGAGGCGTTTTCTGCGAGAGATCCAAAAAAAG
>WURS02088624.1:0-10023 GCA_011762765.2 Rhinocypha anisoptera
CTATTCAATCTGGCAATGATTTTTGTCGTTTTGTCCAGTGATGGAGTTGACGTCATGAAAACTTTTTACTTGTTTGCCGCCTATACCGATTTTCCGGTCGAAATTTGCGATGCACGATATTTCGACGGAATTTTGTCGCCCCTCTTTCATCCTTCGCAGTTGACGAGAGGGATTTGTGAAAGGAACTGTCCGAGGTAGAGATGGGCGATTTCATGAAGGAATGAATCGATTCGACCAATTCGATTACGTTAATCGATTCGCCTGAAAAGTCGGATTTTGTAAATCGATTCGAATCACATCCTGTTAATCGATTCGAATCGGATCTGAATAGAATTCGTAACTGAATCGCAATCGTGATTGAATCTGAATCGGAACTGAATCAAATCGGAAATGAAGCGAATCGAATCGGATCACAGTTATCGATTCAAAATAATAGATAACACGTAATTATCTATTTCCCAGTGAATCAAATCGGAATCGCCCATCTCTAGTCCGAAGGCCGAACCGCGTGTTTTAATGTATCGATCACGACAACAGATTTCGACATCGAAATTTCAGAATCGAATTATCGAATTTCAGTCGCGTAACATCTTCAAGTTGGGGACCCCTCCCCTCGAGGGGGGTAAAATCTCCGGGCATGTCCTTCTTCTTCGAGGGCTAATATCATTTATTCCAATGTTTTCGCAATGGTGCGCGCGGGGTTCCCGCCACCAATGGGGACTCCGCCACTCGTGTGTTGCACCCGCTCCCCCAGAAGATGACACACGAGGCGGGTGATGAAACGGCCGCCGCCGTAATGCATATATGAAAAAGAGATGAGAAATCAACCGCGGAAGAGTTTCTACATCCCGGACGGGACAGCCCCCCTCTCCGGACACCCGAATTTCAATTCGTGGGGGGGGAAGGAGAGAAGGATCTCATCCTCCCTCGGGAAATCTCCTGTTCGGTCTCCCCGGCAACGCGGGCCGTGCGCCGCTACTGCGTGCGGTGCGAGCCTGGATCCTTACCGTGCGCGCGACACCGTGAGCCCTGTTCACGCGATGCAAGCATACTTGGAGCGGATTGATGCCAGGAAGGATGCGCGCATTCGAAAATCCGTCGCGTAAACACGCGAAAACTTGCGCCAACTCTTGCATAGTACTTTCACGAAAAATAGCCCCTGATCTAATTTCGTCCGAGCGTTCTCGGAGTTTTCAGGTTTCACGTCGAATGGAGTAATTGAATCGCGTGAACAGGCCCTTTAGAAGAAGATCCTAATTGAGGATCCGACGAAGAAGAAACCCAGTCCCATCATCTGTCCAAATTCTGACTTCGCGAGAACGCTTCCAAAGTAGGGATGGAAATTTCAAGGAATGAATCGATTCGACCAAATCAATTCGAATCGATTTTCTCGAAAAATCGGATCCTCTAAAATCGCATCGTGCGAATCGATTCGAATCGAAATCGGAACTGAATCGAATCGGAAAGGAAACGATTCGAATCATAATCGGAGCACAGTAATCGACTCAAAATAATCGGGAATCGTATTAAAATAATCGAGTTCCGAGTGAATCGAATCGAATCGGGATCGCCCATCTCTATTCCAAAAACGTTGGGTAAATGGACAGAATCTTCCGTTGCTCACCGACCATACTCGACATAGTTTGCGTTTTGATGAGCTGTGACCTTACGGAAAGGTTTTTGAATCTAGCATTTTTATCTTCCTGCCCTAGGAAAACCCGAAATTTGACAAAAACAGAACCTAAGGAATCCGCCCTCATCATTGTATATCTTTAGCGGGGACTGTCGAAGGGTCCTTTGTCGACTTGAAGTCTCCAATCGGCCACTACTGACCAACAGGGGCATGATACTAATATATTAGGTAGGTCTCTCCCGAGAACGAAAATGAGCCCGTTCTGCGTATCTAGGGCCGTGACGTCATCTGGAGAGCAAGCTGCGGCGGAATAAACCCCAGATTTTGCGAGAAAGTGTTTGTAGCACTTCTTTTTTTATCAGAGCACATTTGTAGATCATACGGAAATTATCGTATTGTACTCAAGCAGACCTTTTGTAAGGACTTCAAGACATAACTGTGATAGTGAGTTATTTATTCTGCAGATCTGTAACATTTTTACAAGTAAAAAGAACTAATGTGTGAATATTCACTTTTTCGATGGGTTTCGACAGTTTACGAGTGAGGAGGCCCCGACGATACGCGTCCACGCAATTTATCCGTCCGCGCATTTGCATAACGATGCCTCCGCCGCCTGCTCCGATCCTTCGATCGAACCGCCGCTCGCATGAACGACGCCCTCGCGGATATGTTTCCACTTCGGATGGATGGGAATGAACGTGTCCCGGTTGAATGAAGCCCGAGAAAGAGAGAGGTCCCGGCTAAGCGGAGGGCAATGATGGATTCGGAAACGTTCATCGTTTTCGGTCGGATGATGCAATGCGCGAACTCATATTTTTATTATCTTACGTCTATCTCATGCGGTGTCGTCGTTGTCCACGTCAAATGGAATACGAACAAAAAAGAAAACAGGGATTGGATCAAGTCTCGCGAAGGTAGAGGACGGACAAATAAAGCCACTCTCCTCCTTTGCTGTTTACGTCTTCTTTAAAAACAAACGAAAAGAAATTCAGATCTAGATGTGTGTGACAAAGCCATTTTCCATTTTATATCCTCTACCCACAGTCGTCGGAAAGAGTAACAATGATTGTAAATTAATTGAAGTATTCGTCTGTAATTTCGAGAATATTCGATGGAGTCCGATAATGGAGAATACGGCATTAAGAATAACGTGTGCAATTTCTCCCGTTGGTGGCCTTGATCGTGACCTCTCGCTTTAATCCTGACCTAAATGACAAGCACCCCTACCCGGTGAAGCAAGATTACATGGGATGGAGAAGTTCCACGGATATCAAGTGTAGACCAACTCGGAGTAAGAATGCATCCACGACGAAGAGGGAACTACTATGCTCGAGGAAGGTATCATTCCAAACGAGGAAGCGACATGTGAAAACGTTCGTATGGAGCGTGGTACACTCTATGGATCAGAGAGACATGTGTCGTTGGAATGGCAGACCGCAGAAGAATAGAAGACTTCGAAACATATTGCTGGAGATCAAATGGACTGGTGGAGTTAAGAACGAGGACGTGTACGGATGAGCGGAAAAGATAAATCAGTTTAGAGTACGATCAATAAAGAATAACAAACCGAAAGGACACAACACACTGTGGCACAATGAAATCGTGAAGAGTAAGATAGAAGAAAAAAGAGAGGGGAAGGCCACACCCTTACAACTTATGGTTTCCTATTTCCTCATCCATATTTATTTCTACCGAGATTCCTCTATTTACTACTAGGTTTTTTTTTACATTGCAGTACGGAAAGTCTGCATCAACGTCTCAAAAACTTATTTGTCCCTTTCTCTTCATTATCTGGTGAGGTGGCGTAATATTGTATCCATCTATTGTAAGTTTCGTGGTTTCTATTGCCCATAGGATAGAGTTTAACTTTTTCATGTGATTTGTTTTCCATGTACTATTTGAGTGGATATTTCGTTTTACTGTTTCTTTTTATCTCTATGTTTTATCAGTGATATAATTGAGAAAGTAATCTTTAAATTTTAGGTTTGTGGACGGATTAATTATCCATTTTTATTTATATTCGTTGTCAAACCTTTGAAAGACACGAAGAAAACGCAGACGAAGTCGGTGTTTTTGACCGCAGTGTTGCTGTGATCTCCTTACCTTGAATTCCCGCCACTCCAGTTTCTCATGCAATTTTGTCGGAACATGCAACAAATGATAAATGTTGCAATGTCGCTTCACTGTTCCGTCAGGGTAACGTTCCCAACCCGCAAACAAATAGAAATCAATCCGTCCACAAACTTAACATTTTAGGATTACTTGCTCGTTCATACAATAAAGAAGAGCTTGACAAAGGTGCAAACTTTGATTGTGTACGGCCACCCCCCTATGAAGAGCAAAAGTTGTTTTACATTTTTTACAACAATTTATTTTTAAAGTTTAAATTGTGTAAGAGTTGAAAAACCTACTGATGAAGAATTAATCCATATAATGTTAAAGTTTTATGCTAATGAGTATGTCTATTGTGGTTTTGCAGAGGTTTAAAGTTTCGGGTTTGTACTGGAAGGCGAAAAAATTGGAAATTAGTTTGTTTATTCCCGAATAACATTTCAAGAAAATGAAATGGCTTTTTTTGGTCTAATATGCCATACAACGAAGCATAAAAATGCATAAAATTCGGTATCAATCGCGATGCGATTGATTGATTGGCGTGTTTTCTTGTGACTGAAGCTTAAACTCGAGTATCCATAATTTTAATTCCGATAGTAGAATTCTTATGCCAAATGTGTGACCACGCCGCGTATTTGGATCTCTTATGCTGGGGATCGAAATGTTTCGACCACTTATTGAGTGCTTTCCATTGTTTTGAATGAGTGAAGTTCCAATGCCTCCTGTGCTATTTTTTAGTAGTCTGTCTGGCCCATAACACCTGGAATTCATTTAATCGATAATATAATTATTGCATTCCAATATATTTGGAGTGATGGAATAATAATAGCAGTCATATAGCCCACTGCAAAATGGCAACCTTAGATAAATATATATTCTTACAGGGAATGTGCGTTGTCAATTTTCCACCTTGACGAAAATGAATCACCCACATTATAGTGTATTTCACACGCCGAAGTAAATACACCATTTTCCCGAATGCAACTGTCATTTCCGCCTCAGTCGGTCAGCTTTGGAGCAACTCAAAAGATCTTTTGATCAATTAATCGAAGGAAAAGTTCAGCCAAAAGGCCATTGTGCCTTAATAGGCCGAATGAAGGACGATTAGAAAGTCGTTCCTTCTTCACAATCACACATTCAGAAACCAGGTAGACAAACAACAAACATGTGCAACATGAATATATACCCGATCAGGGAATCACGAAAATAGTGTTAGCATAAAAATTTCCACTATATCAACATCAGTACTTCACTCCGAAGATTGCTTGATTCCAACACTCTATCCTTTCCTGCCTACTCCTTGGTAGATCTTCTTTCTAATGTCTCTCATAATATTAGCCCTATATATTTGTCCCTCGGTCTTCCCCGCTGGGTCATTCCCTCTATTTTTCCTTCTATTATATTCTTCACGAACCCATTATCTGCCTCTCGGTGTGAGTCCTACGCCCACCTCATTTTTCTTTTCCTCATCCTACTCCACATTGAATCTTCTGAGTACACTCTCTCGTTCCTAACTCTGTCCCTCCACTTGATTTCTTCTGCATTCTCCTCCAGCACACCATGTTTTGAAGGCTTCTCTACTCTTCTCTGATCTGTTTGTCCAATGGTCCATGTCTCATACCCATAAAGTGCCATGCTCCATACGAATGTTTTCACATATTGTTTTCCTGTTTGGAGTGATATCTTCCTTGAACATAGTTGTTCCCTCTTCGATATGAATTCATTCTTAGCCAGAGCGTATCTGCTCTTGATATCCACAGTACTTCTACCATCCCAGTTAAACCTGCTTTCCACGTAGGTAAAGGATTCCTTTTGCTCTTACTTCTATCTTTGTAGCTCGACGTCTGCACATAGCTTCTATCTTCATCATGCTAGTATTTTAGTCTTTCTTCTATTTCTTCTCGTGTTGTACTCATTCGGTACTCGTTTCAATAGGTTTAAGGTAAAACTTAACCTAACTTAACTTGTAGGTCTTCACACTTCTCTGCCATGACTGCTTTGTCGTCCGCGAAACGTAGTCTGTCAACGTCTTCTCCCTTCACTTTGATTCCTCTGATGTCCCCTTTCACCAAGAACCTTGCCCTTTCACCATATAAAGGAACAAAATATTTTCTGAATAAAAATGATGGAACATAAAGTTTGAACTTCAGTTACAAAAAAACGGGCCTATCAATCTTGGTGCGATTGATGACAACTTTTAGCATGTTTTACTTGGATCACGTTTTACTCCGATTGCGTATGCAGTTAGATGCCGTGGGGGCGCAGGCGAGTGGAGGAGTCGCCAAGGATCGAGGCAATGCGTTCTCTCCCGCGAGGGGAGGGCGGGCGGTGTGCTCGAGGGATTTCCCTCGGCGGCCGCCTTCCCGCTGCCCCGTTCGCCCTCGGGCGCCCGGGGCGGCGGCTCGCCCCAGCGACGGCCGGCGGATCGAGAATCCCCTCCCTTTCTCGCCTCTGGATGGAACACGGACATGTCATTACTGCATTAATGGGATTCGTTCGGAGTCGTTCTCGTTTCATCGGACGGTCTTGGGGCCGTGAATCCGGCTCAACATTGCGGAACTTGTCCATTGTGGATAGTGAAAAAAACTTAGTTTTCCCAAACGAAATGTTTATTTTTTCACGACGTAGATTACTTATTTTAGAACATCATCGATTCAGGCCTGGGAAATCAAGCTACCCGCACCTCGTCATTCGATCCATAAGGTGGGGATTATATCCTGTTTTGATAACTGTCTATTGGAATATTTATTATTGCTCCCAGGAAACGAAAACGATTTACGTGGTATCCTTCTCGGAAATCCGAGAATTATCGGAAACTACGTTAAGTCATCAGGGTGAGACACACCCTGAAGACGATGGCAGACTTACCGATCGAAACCGTCGAAGGCGGCCGGGGTCGACGCCGTTTGCCTCGGGCGGAAGCCCGAGAAGAATGCGACGCACCCAATTCGCCGGGAGGACCTCAATTCTTATATAAAAAAATGAATTTAGTAAAACATTTAATATTTATTTCTCTGTAATTTACATACTGAGATAATTGAAGTGACTTTAGAAAAATATGCGAACGACCAAGGAAGTAGCAAAAATAAAAATCTCGAATCTGGTCTGAGGGTCCAGTCACTCTCCACTCTTCAATTTTAAAAAAATTCTTTCGATATTACTCCTTCGGTTTTTGCTCGTCTTTTTACACCGAAGATCCATTTAATTCAGTATTTCAGTTTTGTTGGAGTGCATGGCTCATTTCTCATCATCATATACTTTGTCCTTTTGCTGTGATGAAATTATATTCCATCTTTAAAGGCTGAATACAACACGTTGCCTCTTCCACGTAAAAAATCCAACGTGTTTTATTCAACCTTAAATTTCCTCAAAGTAGAGCCAAAAACAGTGTATGGTATATTCCATCTTTGAGTTTTTCCGACTAATCCTTCTATCTTTTTGGGAATTATCTTCGTCCTCCGTTAGAAATTATTCTTTTCGCGTCTCGAACATAATTCTCATTTTATGCTCGTTTTCTGAAGTGGCACCTCAAGTTTTGCTGCGGGGTGTCTCAACTGTGTCCGTGTATTATATTTGTTGTTCTCGGTTGCATATCTCTTACGCACAGATTTTACATCCCTTCTTCTCTTCATTTCTTTCCATTACTTCCACATGCATTTGTTACAGGAGTAATAAATGAAAGTGTTATCTTACTGGAAAGCAAGGAGTGTCTTTCTTTGACAGTTACCGGCTTTTTGCATTTTCTACCTGTGTCTTGCAAAAGTTTATGTATTTTTTATTCAAATCACGACTTTCTTTTCATTCACATTGCTCCGCCTATAGCAGTTTAAAATGCTATTCCAATATTCCTTTATCTCAGGCATTGCCCGCTTTGGCCAATCGAGTTTTTATTACGGCTTTAAAATCCTTCCTATATATTTCCTGTAAAAATGCATTCATCGCTAGATTTCCTTCAATCAAAAATTAAAGCTTGAAGTTTCTCTTAATTTTGTTTCTTAGCTAACACTTTGAGCATTTAAATATGATCACTGTCGATATTCGCTCTAGAGTAAATTTTGCAATCCTTTACTTGATGCCGGCCGGGTTAGCCTTGTTGGGTAGCGCTCTCGCATACGAGGGTATTTATTCGTATTTCTTTTGGGAGGTGGTGAGGAAAATACATTCACGCACTCCCAGGGAAGGTGGCTCTGGTAAATGTGGGACTAGGCCGGGGTTTTAGTCCGACCCATGCCCACTAAAAACCACACCGCCAATTATTGTGCCAATTGAAGGAAGGCAGCGCGTGGTCCAGGCAGACGTCATCAGACCTATCCAACTCCCGTTCTCTCGGCTGCAGCTCGAGTCATCGTGCTCCTGTTAAAGATGAGCCCCCCTGTAACCACTCTAATGGCCATTACTTTAAGGTCACTATTATTTATAATTCCGGCATTGATAGCCTCTCTAGCTGAGATCCTTCTCCAAATTCCGCCGCAGCTTAGGGCGATCCAAATAACCTGAATCTCTTCTAGGTCTTTCTTTTCCTCGATGTTATGGATTAGGCTACGGTTGTCCCGATATTTGGAAACCTTCCATTTGTTGGCCTTCTCGAGGTTGCTCTCCTACCACCCGTGCGCCTGTCATTAAGATCTTCCTATCTCAGGTCCGGCTTCCGGTTTCCTTCGGTGGAGGCAAAGGTCGCGGGTTCGAGTCCCGCCTAGGGCATGGGTATTGTGTGCGTCCAATAGTTTTTTCTAAGATTTGAAGAGGTGCGAAATGACCATTGCCGTCGAAGCACCGCATAAACAAAAATACTACCTACTTCACTCGATTTCCCACATGATTCTGTTAGTCTCTTTGACGCACTCTTATAGAATCCGGGCATCTTCCATTTGAACCTTTCTCAAAGGCTGAATTTTGAAAAAAAAAACTATAGGTTGCAACTTATTCGTATTCCTCACGAAACTCCAATACCCTATGGGCCTGTTTCAATATCTTCCCTAGATAATCTTTTCATTTTTATTTTTTCTTCCTCGGCGGTTGCATTCCGGTCCACGACTGTCGCCTTTTCTTTTGTCTCATCGATCTCACCTCCGAAATATCGCTAAAAACGCGTTGCGGCTTGCAATTTAGGGCATCGCGATTTGCGATGGGTCGACCTTGGACGGCCCCGTCCGAATGTTCACTCGCGATCGCGAGGTCGGAAGGCCGAAAACGAAACGGCTTACTTCCAAACAGTTTGAAGTGAAGGAGCAGGATATTATCATATTGCGAGACTAATTCAAACAGAAATCTTCTAGTAGTCACTCTATAATACACGTAAAAATAACAAATAAGACAAATAACACTTATTGAAATAAAAGCCTTGTTACCGCGAAGGAGAAAGAAATCGCTTAGCCTTGGTTTCGACGAAAATATGAGACTGCAACTTTCCCGACGAAGGCTATGTGTCCCTTTATCGTTGCAGACCGGCGACTTCGCCAATGCGGGCAGGAGAGAAGAAATCGCGCCTTCCCTCGGAAGTTAGTTCTCACTGCCACCAGAAGCATCCTTGCGCAGTTTACGGTGCAAGTTGTATTGTATCCCGCGATTGGTTGTATGGCGATTATTGTCCACGACCGATTATTCGTCGAGGGCACACACTCGCTTATACCACATCTAATACCCGACTACATCCAGTGGTCGGGCCACCGTCACGGCGAACACACCCTATAGTCCGGGAGTACAACCGTGAGTTTATCACGTCGTCTGTCTACAGTGTTTAGCTCGACTCTCGGATACCGCAGTTTCTTGTCCTTCTTTTGATCTTCGCCTTTTCCACCCTCCACTTCTCGTCTCTCTCGTACGACCCATTTCAGAAAATTGTTTCGACCATCCGTTTGCTCAGATGCATCGTCCCTTCGTCATCGTGCGCCCCTTCCCCCTCCGCTCCCGTGACACCTTGGGGCATATGTCCCCGGCCCGTTCCTATTTCTCCGTTGTAAAAAAATCGAAAACAAAAATCTGTTCCAATCTATTCATCTTATCCCATCCTCCTCCTCTATCGAAGAGCTCTTTTTTCACTTCCCTCATTTAAATACTTTATTATCATCATGACCACGGTTAAGTGAAATCATAATTTCTTCCCCCCAATTTTTTTTCTACCATCACCCTCGCTGTAATCTTTGGACTGCAAGAGTAGGATAGTTATTGATAAGGTCCAACTATTTGTGCATCCTTTATTTCCTTGATTGGAATGAAAGATATTTCTTACTTTGCCACGGTTTAATTCAATGGTGCGACACGTTCCACCGTGATACGGC
>WURS02088633.1:0-23972 GCA_011762765.2 Rhinocypha anisoptera
TCTTTTACCGGGAATCCACTTGCCGGACCATTCCCCTTCTCGTCGCTGAAGAAGGCAGGTTCACCTGCCGAAACGTATGACCCAATACTGTGAGTGTCCTTTTGTTTGTCTTTCTATGTATTATCTTCTATGTTTATGTATGCACCAAGTATATATATATATATAGCATTCAAATTATAGTAAATTAGGAAAAGGGATAGGAACACATAAAAGGACGAACAATTTGTGGTGGAAAATATTGATGGAAACCGACAAATTCATAGGAGAAAAAAGTTTTGCCCTCAGCCGGGACTTGAACCCGGACTTCCCACTTGACGGGCGGACGTGCTGATCATTACACCACCGAGGACTCCCTCGTCACACATGAATTCCAGGGCCTTATATTTTCAGCTTTGCCGTTTCGGCTTTCTGCCAACAGATGGCATTGGGTAGCTGAGATTCACACCACTGTAGAAGAAGATGAGATGACCACATAGGAAGACAGGAAAGGAATATTCTTCACAGACATATGATTTTTGAAAGAGGTACAGTGCATTTCGTGGCACGGGCAAAACTTTGACAAAGGGCAAAACTTTTTTTTCATATGAATTTGTCAGTTTCCATCAATATTTTCCATCACATATTGTGTTCGTCCTTTTATGTGTTCATATTCCTTTTCCTAATTTACTATAATTTGAATGTTGTATTTCGCCAGATGGCGGCTACTTCTGTATGAGTGAGTATATGGCCTAAATAGCTCAATTTCCTACTTCGGACATGCGTGCCACGAAGCGCACTATACTTCTTTCAAAAAATCATATTTCTGTGAAGAATGTTCCGTTCATGTCTTCCTATGAGTTCGTCCCATCTTCTTCTACAGTGGTGTGGCAAAGCTGAAAATATAAGGCCTTCAAATTCATGTGTGACGAGGGAGTCCTCGGCGGTGTAATGGTCAGCACGTCAGCCCGGCAAGTGGGAAGTTTGGGTTTGAGTCTCGGCTGAGGATAAAACTTTTTCTCATATGAATTTGTCGGTTTCCATCATATATTTTCAAACCACATTGTGTGTTCGTCCTTTTATGTGTTCCTATCTCTTTCCTTATTTACTATCATTGAATGTGTTATTTTCCCCATATGGCGGTCATTTCTGTATGAAGGCATATATATATATATATACTGTAAATTCAGAAATATTTGTACCATTCTCATTCTCGGGAGTAAACCAAAACAACGCAGCACACTTCCAAATTTACGTCTTTTATTCTCTCGCTTCTCGCTTCACACACTCCAAATTTCGCATTCAACAGTCCCCGCTATTACTTCGCAACATTCCCCGCTCATTCCCTAACACAAACACCAAACAAAAACGTTCCAACAATCAACCGTCCAAAATTCTACTCCTCATCAACAACAATGAATCAAATGGCCGGTACACAACATCACAGCAATAGGCTGGACGTTACAATGCATATAGTATCTATAATTCCCTCTGCCGCGGATTTCGACGGCGCTCCTCATTCGTCAGAGGAAACAAGCTCTTTCCCCGCCTTCCTCGAAATGACCGTCATTATCCCACTCCCTTACATCTTGTCGATGTGGTCCCAGAAATGAATTTATTTCTGTTGAAATAGGTGTCGAAATCAAACAAAATCGGACACGGAAGGAAGTTACGTTAATGGAATATTGGGCTTGGACGTCAAGGAGAACGAATATAGGACTGAAATGGAAATTAAATGATGAGAACGGAGGTAATACGAGAATGCGTGGTCTGGTGAATCCACAAGCAGGAATCCGCTGCCAGAGGATAAACCAGCCTGCTGTGGATGTCCCCCAACCCCATTCGCCCCCGACTTGTGGCCTTCTATTGTGCACACTTGTGCAGTAATATATAACGCTATCAATTATTTGAAAGAAAATATATGTAGTTTAAGAAGTCTTTTCGGGTTTTCCACCGGGTCAGGGGCTTGTGACGTCAGAATTATTTGTACCATTCTTCACCTCGGGAGTAAACCAAAAAACGCCGCACGCTTCCAAATTTACGTCTTTATTCTCTATCGTTTCTCACTTCACACTAACAGTCCCCGCCATTCCTCCACACAACAATCCCCCCGCTCTTTCCCTTACACAAACACCATACAAAAACTTTCCAACAATCAACCATCCAAAATTCTTCTCCACATTAACAACAATAAAACAAATGGCCAGCAAACAAAATCACGACAATTGATCACCAATAGGCCAGACGTCACAGGCTCCATTTTGGCCGAAGTTCCGACGCCAGGGTCGTCTTCAGGGCTGTTGAATGCACTCAACAGAGTTCACTCTACAGCCCTGAAGACGACCCTCGAGTCGAGAGTCGAAACGTCGGCTAAATGGAGCCCCTGACACCCGGTGGAAAACCTTAGAAGACTTCTTAAACATCATTCAGCAACGGGAAAGCATCAGATCTTTGAAAATTTTCAGTGTTTTCTTACTATCATAAGCAATCTGAAACAGTGATAGTGATATGCCCTTGAATTAGGCTGAGCGAATGAATACACTTGACTACTCAGCCTTGGTTTTCACGCAAAATGTTCATAGCTCTATTCTATCTATTCGTGTAATAATCTTAGGACAAATTTACGGAATGAAAAACTGCACATTTGTGTGTTTCCAAGTCTGTATCTTACGTGTTTACTACTCTGCGTGTTGTTCACAATTACGCTTAATTGTAGTCCACCGTTATTATTCTTGCCACCACATACTTATGAAAAAAAAACGTAACAGTCTTTTTTATTCCTGTCGAATGCCCAATTCGCCCAGAGGTGGAAGTAACTTGAATTTGAATATGAGATATCTTCATGGGAAACGAAGCTAATATTTTAGTTATTTGTTTTTATCCGTGACTTCGGATATTTTATTCTATTCATTACTTAAACTATTTATGATCGTATTTTATGCGCACGTTATGTTGCATGCATGAAATGGCGAGGGCAATTTAATTTTCAGGATATTAGATGAAGGACGGCTTTAGCAAAGAAGAGGCTTTTGCGAAACGGCAGGAGTTGTTGAAAGGGACCTAATGTACAGACTCGAAGAAATGATTAGTGAAATCCATCATACGGAGAGTAGTATTATATGGATCCGGAATCTGGTCCATGAGGAAGGATGAAGATTGGAGGCTTTTGAAGGATGTAGGTTTGGCGACGGATGGAGAAGGTGAGGTGGACGGAGAGAAGAAAACTAATGAAGAGGTGCTAAAAATGGCATACGAAAAAGGGGAGGAGGAGAGGCGAGATTGCAAGCTTCATACCAAAGGCTTGTTGAATCATCCCAAATGTCTCCGTAGCACTTTTGCCAAGTGTTTGACGCGCGCGCGCGCTGTTCCCTCCAGCTCCTTCATTACTTCCGTTGCATCTCTCGTTTCAGTCGTAGGATGCGTCGCTAGATGGCGCACTGTGTCAAGTTTTTGATCCGTTGAACGGATTGCGCAGAATAATCAGTCCGGTATTTTTTTGATCTCACCTTGTACAACATGCTTGCAATAAACTTATATGCAGACAACACATTGAGAGGGGCATGTTAAGTTCCAAAGGCGTGACTGGATATCGGCAGGACAGTAAATCCAGACTGAAAGTAATTTATTTCTCCGCTATTACATCTATTATACTGTACAAACAAAGGGATAAACCAGTTAGGAGCTTAAGGAGACCCCAAAGGTAACCTTCCTGAAGGTAGGCATACCTTAAGATAAAAGGCAATGCCAGTGACTACTAGTATGCATTACAGTTACAATTTCATTTCATTTAATATTGCATAGATTATACACTCACACAGGAACATCTTAAAATTTTATAAATTTGTAAAGCAAATCAAAGAGAAAATACATACCTGTTATCTTTTCTGATATGATAAGATATGATTTGACAGCACATAAGAATTTACTTAATTCCTTTAATGTCTTGATGTTACTGGGTGGCATGTTGTACGCCTTTGGCTCAACGTGAATGAATGAAGCACCTTTCTTACAGAGTAATGTAGCTATGTCAAGTTAGTTAGCCAAAGTTTTGAAGGCATTGAATTCAATAAAATGTATTGAGTGAGGCTTGAGGTATCAAAATTAAACCAAAAGTGAACGAAACCACTGTTGGAAACAGATTCCCGAAAGACATAACGCTAAATAAGGGGGGTGGGTGTTGTGTTTGTCCAATAGGGGTTTTTCTACTATTTGAAGAGGTGTGAAATGACCGTAGCCATCGAAGCACGCTATAAATATATATACTACTGCCATGGAGATGGAAATTTTCCACTGTTAAAAAATAAAGTTTGTTTTGAACGGTTTCGATGTCACTGCATCATTTACAGGTCTGAAGATGATGTAATGAATTGCATCGAAATCGGGCAAAATAAAGATGATTTCTCAACGGTGGAAAATTGCTATATGCAGACATGATTATTCATATAATATCAATACAATATCCGAATTCAACAATATCACAATCCAGAATCCCACGACCACGCAGTTCGAAGAACGAAAAAATTATAAGTAAGGCCATAGCTGACTAAAGATGGTCGATCCGGTCGACCACACCGAAAACATTTGATTGTTGCGCAACAAGACAGTAAGTTCCAGTGCCACCGAATAGGGCAGCATGTTTGCTTTTGCAAGAGTGAATGCGTCATAGAGAAGGTGTGAGTAATCCTGTGGTGTCAGATGACAGGTTTTTAAAGTATCGGCATTTTTGAAGGAATCAGCCCATTTTTTCCACTCTTCCACCGGGTAGTTGACAATATAGAAACCTTGCGAATCAACATTAAATTTGACAAGATCACTGCTTGCATCCAGCTCAATTGTCTCTTCTTTGTTTGAGAGGTAGAGAGTTTTCTTTGTATCATCCTTTGAAAAGTCAATGTAGTAGGTTAGCGGGACTGTCCATTTTTGAGTATTGTCAGATGTGGACCCGTTGGCAAAGAAGCGTTGCTGCACTACGGTGTAGTTGTTGCTGCCTTGGATTTTGGTCAATGTTAAGTAAGGAAAGCCAGCTTGCATAGTCCAATCTGTCAAGAATTGTGTCACATTTAAGCCCACTACCTCGGCCTGAAAATATAATGTAGTATATTACAACCTCTGCAACTAGCAAATCACATTATTTTACTTTTCCAAGTGCTTCAATTAGATACTGAGACTTGGAAGTTTGATATTCTTTCTCCTTGAGATATTGTTGCAGTTGAATATAGAATTGGTCTTCTAATACCGACTGGAACATTCGAAGAATAGAAGAACCCTGCCCAACGAAAATAATGTAAATTCTTATTTGTTTTGAGTGGTGAGTAATAACAACCTTTTGGTAGATGATGTTAGAGATGTATGGAACTTGGGAGGGTGAGTTGACTGTGCGCACCAGTGGATGAGCAGTGCCGCTTGAGTCCGCGTTCATGCCTGGGATGTAATCGGTGATGTAGAAGATCTGGGGATATTTCCAACCTGGCTCGACTACGTCAACTGAGAACCATTCAAAGAAAGAAGCGAAGGCCTCGTTGAGCCATAAGTCAGACCACCACTCACAGGTGACCAAGTTGCCAAACCACTGTCAAATGCATCGAATAGTTAGAATTTGCCAAGAAACAAATCAAACTCATCACAAACCATATGTGCAATTTCATGGGCCACTACTGATGCGACGTACATCTTGTCTGATGCAGCCGATTCATGTTGGTCCCAGAGAAGTGCTGTTTCACGGAAAGTCAATAAACCCCAGTTTTCCATAGCACCAGCACTGAAGTCTGGTATCGCTACTAGATCCATCTTCGACAACTGATACGAATAATTGAACTTATTTTCAAAAGCCTTTATCAGTCTAGGTGCAATGGACGCAGTGTACGTGGTTTTGTCTATTTCTGGCGGTGATGCCCAGACTCGTACTTCATGGTCGCTTGGCTGGGCAATTTTATTCTTAAAGTCGCTTACCATAAACGCCAGAAGATATGTGACCATTTTAGGTGTCTTTTCAAATGTGGTCTTTACCATATCAGTGTCTACAACTGGTGAACTTTCTTTGGTGTTAGATAGAGTAGCGGTGTAGTTCTTATGGTGTTCGATGGTGACTTGGAATGTGGCCTTGAAGGCTGGCTCGTCAAAACAAGGCAAAGCGCGCCGGGCGTACAAGTCTTGGAATTGGGTCGATGCCAATTTGGTCCTTTCACCAGTGGTAGGGTTATAGTACTCGCTGCGATAAAAGCCACTCATGTCGGTGGCAAGTTTGCTGTTAAATTCAAACTTAAGCTTAATCTCGCCTTTCACTGGTTTAGTCAATTTCATAACCCAAAATTCGTAGGCCGAGTAAGAAAAGTTTTGTTGTATGGGCAATTCATTTTCATGATTGAACACTTGTGATTTGGTTATTTGCAGAGTGGGTGAGGCGTGCAGGTAAAGGTAGTCGACAGATTCAGTTACATTAACATCGATTTGAACATTACCGGAAAACTTGTCTTCCACAAGATCCACCTTGAGACTGAGATCGTAATGAACTGGCTGCACTGTTGGGCTGAGGCGGAACTCGGTGAAGGGACACTGGTCGGAACCACAGAGAAGAAACCGCTCTACCTCCTTCATGCGACTTGACATCCACACTATGTTATTGCTAATAGTGTTGAGCACGCTAGACCTTTCTCGTGTTGACAATCCCAGATTAGGATATCGGAAAAAGAAGCTTTGCACTTCCGTTTTACGAGCTTCCGTAAAGAAATATTGACTAGCAATTGAATTGAGCATTGAGCTTAGGTAAGCAGGTCGAAGAGGGGAACTCGGACCAGCCATTCGTTCATAGTTAGTTTGGTAAAAGTTCCACAAAGTTTGCAAGTTGGTTTGGTCATTGCTGTTGATCACCGCCACAAAGACAGAGTAGACGTCTTGAGATCGAATCACCTTAGCCTCCAATGCTTGATTGAGAAGCATGGTAAGCGATTTTTGGTCTCGTGTATTAGCTAATGCGTTAATATACGTCTGCTTTAGAGATACTGAACTTTCAGTAAGATACTGCGACCATAGATAATACCAGTTTTCGGCATCTGTGTCTTCTTTGAGCCCATACTTGAGCACAATATTAAGAAGATTTGGTGAAATGTTGTGTTCAGGGTTAGCTTTCTTTGCTTCGATCCATTCTGTGAACTTTGTTTGTGAATTACTCAAGCAATCTGAGTGCTGGTTAGAACAGGCAAAATCGAGGATTATGGCTCGTAGACGACGCGTCACATCTGTCTCATCTGGTTTCTCTTCCCAGCCAAGATCTTCGTAAATTGTCTGAGTTAGTCCTTGCAAGTAATTCTGAAACTGTTTGCTATATTTACTGCCATGTAACACGTACTTGCGAATAGAGGAGAACCCGCGAATGGCAATCGTCCATGGAGTGATTTCCTTTTCATTGATCAGATATCTGCCCAGAGAAAGGGGTATGTTGTAAGAGAGAAGTTTGGCTTGTGCTAAATAAAACGAGTCCAGTAGAAGACCTGCTCGGTCAGAGACAGGTACTTTGCTAGTAGATTGTCCAGCGAGAGTTTCCGCCCATTTTTGCCACATTTCACTTGGATAATTGACAAGGTAAAAACCGTTGTGTCCGACATTGAGCTTAAACAGTTCTTTTGATGCTAACTCGGAAATGGTAGTCGACTTATCTTTGAGATACTTGATGGTGTAGTCTTTGTAGTTATCGTCATTATAGAAAGAAACAGGTACTTTCCACACGGTGTTTGACTCTGAGCTGGCAGGCTGAAGAAGAAAACGAGCCTGTTCTACCTTGTAGCCATCACTTTCTTTGGTCACATTGAGGTACGGAAAACCTTTTTGTTCGAGCCATTCCTTGGTGATAACTTTCATAGTTAGATCACTGGGCTTGTCTTTCCAATTTTGATCAAAAGCATCAGTCAAGTTGGCTGCCACTGCATTTTGGTACTTGAATTTCTTTAAGTAATCTTGCAAAGCATTGTAAAAGTTGTCTTCACCCATCATAAACTGAATCATACGAACTACGGTAGCGCCCTAAAACAATGAAATGTGATTAGACAATAAAACAAACTTTTAAAACAACAACCTTTGAATAAATGACATTCGAGTTAAAGCTATCAATTTCTTTAGTGGTGCTGATAGGTCGAATGATCGAGTGAACCGAGTCGACCGAATCGGTGATCACAGCTGATTCAAAGTCATTCATCAAAAACAAATCAAACTGTAGAAAAAGAGGAAAATGAGAAACCATAGAAATTGTTTCAAATAATGATAACTTACTATTTTCCAGTCAGGCTGAACCGCATTCATCGTAGTGTATTGCATGAAGGTTGCAAAAGCCTCGTTGAGCCAAAGGTTGTCCCACCAGTTGCATGTGACCAAATTGCCAAACCAGAAGTGAGCAATTTCATGTGAAATCACGCTAAGTACGCTCATCTTGGTAGCGGCAGTGGTGTCATTCTCATGATAGAGCAACGCCGACTCGCGGAAAGTGATGAGACCCCAGTTCTCCATGGCCCCATAGTAAAAGTCAGGAATGGCAAGCAGGTCTACCTTGTTCAACGGGTAGTTAAAATCTAATTTCTTCTCGAGGTGTTGCAAGCACTTGGGTGCCACTTTGAGTGCATAATCCATCTTGTGTTGCTGAACTCGTGAGGCACATACGCCATACTTTACGTCATTTGCCGTTTGGTTGTTGCAGACAAAATCCGAGACAAGCATCGCCACTAGATAAGAACTCATTTTTACCGATTCCTTGAATTTAGTTTCAATCCATGAGGTGTCCGAAAGTGGTCCACTCTTTTCAATTTCCATGTTGGACAATGTGGTGTTCATTGTTGAATCGTGGATGATGCTTACCGAAAAGTTGGTTTTGAATGCAGGTTCATCAAAGCAAGGAAACACTTTTCGAGCATCGTAAAATTCAAATTGGGTTGAAGCGATCTTGTATTTTTGGTCACCATCAGTGTAGTTTGAAATGTAGAGACCAGAGAGACCGGCATCGAGGAGATTTGCTGTGAAATTGAATGTGAGCGTGTAGTCGCCAACTTCCTGCTCATTGGTGAACTCAAGCACCACATAGTTAAGCGGTCGATGGCGGAACATGACCACGGACGGCACGACACTTGCATTCTTGTGGGTCACTTGAAACAAGCTTGTGGAAAGCATGTCGGCTGCGTGCAGCACTATGTACTGGAACTTTTTGTTAGCTTGCACATCGATATCCACACTACCATTATAGATGTTGGTGGTGAGATTAACCTGAATCAATAGGTCATAACGAGTTGGAACCATTACTGAAGAGTCGATGCGCAACTTGGACCAAGGGCATGGCTCAGGATTGTCACTGCCACACTGTTATACACAAAAGTCAATTATTAGTTTTTTAAACAAATAAAACGTCAATTGCACGTGATCTTACCGCGTTCTCAGCGAGCCATTTGCCCACCTCAGTTTTGTGTTGACTCATCCAACTGAGTTTCTTGTCAATGATAGAGAGTGCCGAGAGACGACCACTTTGAGTCACACCGGCATCCGATTTTGAGCTAAGAAAAGAGTCGATCTCCTGTCGACGCTCACTTGTGGTCACGTAGCCTGCAAATGCGCTTATGATTATATCCATTTGCGATCTCGACAGCTTTCTCGAAAGCATTGAATAGTTTTCAGTAAAAAAGTTCCAGGTCAATTTCTCATGGGCATGTTTCTCAATCACCGCATTGAAGAGCGAAACAAAGTCAGCAACAGGTACGAGATTCTCGTCAAGACTGCGCTCGATGTACCTAGCAAAGATCAAATAAATCAAGTTATTTCTAGAAAAACTAGCAGTTTTACGTGAAACATACATTTTCATAATACTTGAATCGGAAATAAAACTCAGCGCGGTGAGGTAATATGACTTGAGAGTTGAACTCGAATTCTCTTTCAAGTAATTTTGCCAAACAAACTCGTAGTCTTCTTCCAATTTACTGGCACGTATACCATAGTAGAGAATGTTGGTACGGAGATTTGGCGGAAAGTTGTCAGCAGGGTTGGTCTTCCACTTGTTGAACATCTGGTAGGCATCCTGCAAGCATTGCACGTGCCCGCTGCGACACGCCAGTCTAATCAGCTGTTGACGGAAACTCTTGTCTGTAGTGGTGCCCAATGTGTCGTTCCACATTTCAATTCCGAGGTACTGCTTTGAAACTAGACGTCTCTCGAAGCGAAGCAATGATTCACGATACTCAGTGCGACCCATGCTCACAGCCAGATTAGAAATTGAACTAATAAAACAATCAGTGAGAACACATCCGAAGTTAGCGTAAATTAACTTACTATTGATAGAAATACCACGGGACAAAATGTTCTTCGTGTACCAGATAGTTAAATAACTTGAAAGGTGTAAGATAAGGAGTGAGCTTAGTGCGTGCCAACAAGAAGGTAGAGAGGATGAGTTCGGATCTATCGCTCACAGTAAACTTTTCCTTGTTCTTAAGATCATCAACAATTCTGTTCCATTCACTTTCCGGGTAGTTTACGAGGTAGAAACCGCTAAAATTGGGATTCACCTTGACTCCAAGGCCTTTCAACGTGCCACTTTTTTCAGTCAAAAATTCAATTTCTGATTTTTTAAAAGTCTTGTCAACATAGTACACATAAGGAATCACGTAAGGATTTCTGTAGTGTATAATTAGTTGATGTAGTTAAGATTCTATTGAAATACTTACTCTGCAGTGGGCTTGGCACCATTTTGCAAGAAACGTTGTTGGGTGTACTTGTAAGTAACCGGGTTAGTGCTATTATCAATAGTTATGTTGAGGTAGGGAAAGCCAGCTTTACGAGTCCATGAGTCCAGGAATTTCTTTGCCTCTACTTTATTGGTGTATGGCCAGACTTTGATGAATTCATCAAAAAGATTTTCTGTCACGGCTGTTTTGAACTGATACTTTTCCAAATAGGCCTTGAGAGCATTGTAGAAAACATCTTCTCCCATCACATTGTTAAACATATTCAAAACTGTTGCACCCTGTGCAATAAAAAGTCATAATTAACTAAAAAATTCTCCCAGAAAGGATGTTACTTTGTTGTAAACAATGCTGCTCGAATAGGACATAAGAGAAGGTGTGGTCACGGCGCGCACAATCGGCTGGGAAGTGTCACTCGAGTCGGCGAACAAAGCATTGAAAGTATCGTAGTAGACAACCATGTCCCACTAGAAATGCAAAGTTTACAATTAAATAGAAAACCCCCGGTTTGAACATACGTATTTCCAGTTAGGTTCGGCGGCATCCACAGCTCCATATTCCATGTAGGAGGCAAACGCTTCGTTGAGCCACAGATCACCCCAGAAGTCGCATGTGACCAAATTGCCAAACCACTATAAGAAGATAAAAAATCAGTGATTAGTTGTGTTATTGAGAGTTGATGACAATTGAGAACCATGTGAGCCAATTCATGTGCAATCACAGCGCACACCGATCTCTGTTCGGCAGCCGTGTCTTCGTCCTCGGTCCACAGCAACATTTTCTCGCGATACTTGACCAATCCCCAGTTCTCCATCGCTCCGGGACTAAACTGTGGCAATGCAATCTGATCCAGTTTGGGAAACTTGTACTTCATGCCAAGTTTACTTTCGTAGTGTTTCAAAATATGTTCTGTGGAATCGAGTGAATAGTTGTGTTTGCGTGTGTTGAATAAGGGTGAAGAACAGATCTTGGATGGAAGAGCTCTACCTGGTCCAATGCCTTCCAGATCTTTGCTAGTGCACTGGAAGTCACTGACAAGAATGGCAATGAGGTAAGTGACCATCAGTTCTGTCTCCTTGTACTTGGTTTCCTTCCATCCAGGCAAACCCGGTCGGTCTTGCGTGGAGATCACATCCATGTTGGACAGAGTAGTGGGTTTGGATTCTTCGTGAATCACAGTGATTGCGATTTTCTGCTTAAAGTGTGGCTCATCGAAGCAAGGGAAAACTTTGCGTGCATGGGTTGACTCGAGCTGCGTTGCCGCCAAATTGATGGTTTTATTGTCTTGCTTGTACCACCCGCGATAGAGGCCAACCGTGCCTCCTAAAAGCAGGCTTCCATTGAAATTTGTTTCTACTACATAGGAACCTTGTTGCAATGGAGTTTTTAGCGGGATCACGTAAAATTCAAGTGGTGGATACCGGAACCCAGTTCCTTTAGAGAGATCATTTGATGATGAACTCGGATAAACTTTAGGTGAGGCAACATCGAGAATATCGGCAGCATGCAAGATAATATGCTCGACCTCTTTGGTAACAGTAATATAAGCCTTGACAGTACCATTGTACTGGAAAGTGTCAGTATTAATCTGAATGGTTAAATCATACTTATCGGGCTTGACTGCATCGTTTAATCGATAAACATTCCAAGGGCAGATGTCATAAGGGCAACCTTTGGTGGTTATTTGTTCGATCACAGACGAGTAGTATGCTTTAGACCAGGCAAGATTAGCTTGAATCAACTCTAAAGCTTGCTGCCGATACAGAGCTCCAGCGCCTGCTTCTGGGTACTGGAGATAGAAGTCGTTCACTTCTTGTTGTTTTGATTGCTTGTTGAAATATACTGCAAAGCGATAGATAGCTCGGCCAAGGTTTGAATCATCTACTCCGTAACGCTCTACTATTGTAGGGTAGTTTTCTTTATAAAACTTCCATGCTAGTTCCAAACCAATAGGATTTTGAGCAAGATAATAAAGGAAAGTAAACAAATCTTGTGATCTAAGAAAATTGGTGTCTAGCGACTTATTGATCAACTTTTGCAGCAATTTGGTATCTCGAACAGCTGTGAGAGCATTGAGGAAAATCATCTTCTCATTAGTACTCTGTGCTGTGTTATACTTATTGCTTACAAAGTTGAACATGTCTTCACTAGCGAAAGTCATAGTGTGATAAAGAAATATAGGAAAGATATCAGGATCTACAACCTTTCCATCATTTTTCCATTGATCAAACTTAGTACTGGCACTATCTTTGCATGGTTTGTGGTCACTTTGGCAAGCAAGATTTAAGATTAACACTCTGAGTTGTCGTTTATTGAGATCATCTTCTGTCTTTGCATCCCAACCAAGTTCTTCGTAGAGACCACCAATAAGTTTAGTGATAATCCACTGATTGAAGGCAACACCTTGATCTTCACTCGTGACGAATGGTCGAAGATAGGTGAGATGTTCGGCAGCAGTACGCCACACCACCAGAGAGCGCTCGTTTTTCAAAAACTCGGCCAAATTAAGCGCATAACGGTAATTTAGTCGACCCGAGCGGGCAAGATAGAAAGCATCGTTGATAAGAGTGTTGCGATCTAGAACGCTCAGTTTTTTCCAAATCAGAGAATCAGAGTCATTAAGTAGAGTGGCCCACTCTTCCCACTGCTTTGTCTCGTAGTTCACTATGTACACGCCTTTCTGGTCCACGTTGAATTTTACTAGTTGACCATCGCTCACTTCAATCTTTTGGTCCATCTCCTTCGAGTTAAAGTAAACATGTTGGGATTCAAGAGTGAGATCTGCAATCTTGGTGTCTATCACTCTATATGTGACAGGAATAAACCACGTGTACCTATATGAAAAGAGTGATTAATGTATTAAAAGATACAATTATAATTTGAAAATCGTTATTTTCAAAATAAACTGCAGTAAAACTACATACTTGATATTCGAAGTGGATGAATCTTTGAGAAAGCGTTCTTGCTTGAAGGAGAAGATGCCATTTCGGTTGACCACCGTCACTACAGGGAAGCCCTCCTTGGTGACCCAAGAATCCATCAGTTGTGCAATGTCCAAACTCTATAACAATCAATGTGGTAAATCATAAGGTAACAATAATGTCGATAAGTTATCAATGATAACTCACATCAGTAGCTACATTAGCCAATTCGCGCCACAAATCGGTGGTGATGGTGTTGCGGTACGAGTTCTTGTTGAGGTAGTTGGTTACACCAGCACGGAAGTTCTTCTCGCCCAACGTGTTCTCCAACATGCGAATGATAGATGCGCCCTTTGCGTAGGTGACTGGATCGAACACTGACTGGATGTCGTTCTCATCGCTCACCACTGTGAGAATCGAGTGAGTGCTCAGAGAAGAGTCTGTCTCGAACACGCGGCTTAGCTCTTTGTTGGCAAAGTGTTCCTCATACTTCCACGAAGGTTCTACGGCTGCTGTGGCTTTGTACTGCATAAACTGAGCAAAGCCTTCATTTAGCCACAACTCATCCCACCATTTGATTGTCACCAGGTTGCCATACCACTAAAGACGAAACAACAACATTAGCTATTTGGTTTACAAAATATAGTTCCAAACCATGTGTGCAAGCTCGTGTGCAATGATGGAACAAATGGCCATTTTGGAAGAAGAACTTGTCTCTTTAGCATCATAAAGCAGATAGACATCGCGGTAAGTTACTAGACCCCAGTTTTCCATGGCACCCATTGAGAAATCAGGGATGGAAATCATATCTAATTTGGGAAGTGGATAACCAATTTTGAAGTAGTCTTTTGCGTAAAAATCCAAGATTCGTGGACCAACATCTAGTGCGTAGTCAGTTTTGGCCAAGTTAATATCCTTGTTGTAGGTGTAAACAGAAAAATTGGAAGCGCGAGGACTTGCTTTAGAAACAAAGTCGCTCACTACCAAAGCAACAAGGTACGTGGACATTTTGACAGACTTTTGAAACACGGTAGTTTTCAATTCAGTACCTTGTCTCACATAGTCTACAGGCATGTTGGAAATTGCGGTAAATTTTGGTTGATGGGAGACTTGCATAGTAAAAGTTGCCTTGAATTGAGGTTCGTCAAAGCAAGGGAAAGCTTTGCGGGCGTAAGCAGCTTCAAATTGTGTCGTAGCTAATTTGACCATTTCTCCATTGCTCGCCTTATATTGTGAAAGATAGAGTCCACTTAGAGTTTTGCTTAGGGTTCCATTGAAATCGAGTTGAGCCACATAGGCACCTGGGAGAATAATATCCTCCATAGGAATTACAAAGAACTGATTATTCTGGTAGGGAAAAGCAGGTTGACTTTCACTTGACACCCTGGTAAAGCTTGTTTTTGTGGATACCACAGAACGTGTGATGTTGAGATTTAACGAATGAAGAATAAGGTGACGGATGGGACGTTTCACGTCGACCTCGATGCGTACCGAACCAGAGAAGGTCTCCTCATCGACCAACACAGTGAGGTTGATGTCATAGTGCACAGGACGTACAGCTTCGTCGAGTCTCCAATCTAGCCATGGCTTCGAGATGGGGTCTCTATTGGTCAAACTCGTCCCAATATCTTGTTCATTCTCCAAGATCCACTTAATATTATTAGAGATCGTCTCGATTGCCTCCAACCGGGCTCCTTCACCCGCACCGGCTTCCGGATTTTGAGCAAAGAACGTCTGAACCTCCTGCAAACGAGTGGTCGTGCCAAATCCACTTACAACCGACTTGACGTAGTTACCTAGGCGTCGATCTTCTAAACCGAATCGTTCTACCAGAACGTTCCAATTGTTTTTGATGTAGTCCCAGATCAAGCCGCGACCTAGTTCACTGTTCGAAGCAATGCCCTGTTGAACCGCAAAGAAGTTCTCGTTGTTGATGAGGCTTTTATTAGTGGAGTAAGAGATAAGTTGAGCAAGCAAAGTGGAACTTTTGGTTGAGGTGAGTGCCGACATGAGTTTAGATTTTTCCAGTGCGTCCTTTTCCGATTGATAGAGATCCCAAAGACGCATCCAGTCTGTCTCTTTGTTACTTGCCTGCAAGCCATACTTGTAGACGTAGGAACGAATGTTAGCATCGACACCAACGCCTTCGTCGACCCAACCACGAAACAACTGGTAGCACTGGTTGATGCATTTCTCATACTCCGCGTAACAAGCCAACGAGATTATTGTGTTTTGCAACATCCTACAGATACAAATTAACCATTTTAATAAATTAAAATTAAATTAATTAATGTAATAATTTAAATACACTTAGACAAACTTACATATCTTCGAAACTAAGTTGATTGGCATTCGCATTGATGTTCACTTTAGTGTCGTAGGTTTTGCTAACTAAATCTCGCATGTACTGCTTGTACTGCAAAGCAGTTGCACCATCCGCATTGCGTAGTTTGCTGTTTAGCGAGCTAATGGCTGACTGTGCCACTGACCACGGCAGGTAGTGAGTCTCGCTCTTCAGATAATCGAACAGGTCGAGTAGGTCTTCATATGGTACTGTGGAGATTTCGGCTAAACGATACGAGTCGAAGAGAAGGTTGGCACGATCAGTTGCCGAGAAAGTTTGCGGTTTGCTTTTGAGTTGTTGAGCTAAGAGTTTTCTATCGGCTGGTGCGTAGTTGACAATGTAATAATCACGCCCATCATTATTAATCTTGAACCACTGGCCAGGCTCGATCTCCAAGGTCACCGAATCGGATAGTTTACCCATCAAAAATTGACCTTTCTTGTTAGGGGTTTGGTAAGTAACATAGATGTACCATTGTTCGTCGGGAACAGTTTGGTTCAAGGTCTTTTGTGTCACCTTCAACTGTTGAGTCTTGACTGTATTCCTCTTGCGTCGACTTTTCTTGGTGTTCGTTACACGTTCCACGTTGAGAATAGGAAACCCGTTGCTGTAAACCCATTTTTTCATAAATTCGCCGCCATCGATGTTTGTCACCTAAACATATGATATTACAAATCTTGATTGCATTACTAAAAAAACTAACCTCATTAATGGCATCTTTGAAATAACTTAACATCTTCTCAGAATCTACCGTTTGGAATTCATTCTCTTTCAAGTATCGCCTGGCACACTCTTGGAATTTGTTCTTGCCGATCACATTCTGAATCATGGAGAGCACAGCGGCACCCTTGCTGTAGGAGATAGTGTTGAACATAGCAGTGATCTGGCTGGGCGTAAGCACCTCTGTGCTGACCAAGGGGTGAGCACTTTGAAGCGAGTCAGCGCGAATGGCACGGTGCACTTCGCCTGTTAAGAATTGATCCCCCACATTCCATGACTTGTTCAAATAGTTCTGTCCATAGTACTCGAAGAAGGTTGCGTAGCCTTCATTCAGCCACAGTTCACTCCACCAATTGAGTGTGACCAAGTTACCGAACCACTGCGTACAGAACAAGAGTTAGTGGGGAACAAAGAAACTTGCCAACGTGTGGTACCATGTGTGCAAGCTCATGTGCTATAACATTAGCAATTTGTCGCATGTCAGCAGCGCTTGATTCGGATTCACTGAAAAGTATGTAGGTTTCCTTGTAGGCTACTAGACCCCAGTTCTCCATGGCTCCCGACACAAACTCGGGTAATCCAATCAAATCTATTAATTATAAATTAAATATGTTAAGTCAACCAATGTTGAGTGAGTGTTAAAACTCACCTAGCTTGTGCAATTTGTAGTCAATGCCAGTGTATGTTTCGTAGTACCGCAGAATTTGAGCGGCAGCGTCTACAGCGTAGCGAGTTTTCTTAACTTGGTCTGGTCGTGAGTAGACTCGAACCTTTTCAAATCATTAGCTAATAAATTCTTACATAGACGCACTTACCCGAAGTCCTGTGGTAGTTTTAGTCTCACTATAATCGAAATCGCTGATCACATAGGCCACTAAATAGGTTGGCATCGGAACAGTTTTGGCAAAAGTGGTTTGACTCATCGCACCATTTTCGATCGATTTGGTTTCGAGTTCAATCTCATTAGACAGTGCTCTGAGTGAATTAGGATGCTCGAGAATCACCTCGTAAGTAGTCTTAAATCTAGGTTCATCGAAGCAAGGAAAAGCCATGCGTGCATACGTTGGTTCGAACTTGGTGGCCGTAAGGTAACGTACTTGGTTGTCTACTGTTACATAGCTGCTACGATAGAAGCCAGTGATCTGACCCTCCTTGAATTCAGCTGAAAAGTCTATCACAAGACTGTAGTTGCCTTGATTTGTGTTACTTTCCAGTGGGAAAATACAAGTCTGTAGCTCAGGATCTATCTGCACGGATTTTGTGCCTAACTTGGTTCCATCAGAAGAGGTCACCGAAAATCTCTCGATGAGAAGATTGTTACAGTGTAACTTGAATTGGTTGACTTGATCCTTTTGGACCGTGAGATCGATGACCACTGAGCCATTGAAGTAGTTAAGCTGTGGATCGGAGCGAATTCGAAGTTGGTAGTGAGATGGCACCACCGAATTGTCTAACAAGTAGTCATTTTCCGTAGGTGGGGGCTTAGTGGGTGGAGTAGGGGTTGTGACCGGAGCTTCTACCTCGTTATTCTCTGTATCATGAGCAACAAATTAGGTTATTATCGTAAACGAACAGTCTGACCAAGCCACTTACTATTCTTTTCCTTGATGAAAGCTGCAAGGAAGCTGATCCAGAGAACGGCAAGGACGATGATCACCACCCAGTAGATGATGGTCTTGGTCCGTGTGTTCGCCTTGAGGCTGGCCATCGGTCCGCGGCGAGTGGCTGGCTAATACGCCGGCCAGGCACCTATCAGTCAAGTGGGAGGTAACAAGAGAACGTGTTGTCACTAGTGGCACTTGTCAGCAAACTGATTTGTGGTGTGACAGACTGTCCCAAGGCTCACATCATACGCCATGATGGCTTTTGGTCCACCGTGTTGGTGCCACACAAAGCGCGTCTAGTGTGTGGAACTGCGGTGGGCGACACACATCGCCACCCATCGTCTCCAATGGCAAGCATCCAGCAAATCGAGCCCGCAATCCTCCTCCACCACCCCCCATAGTCGATTGAGAACCACCAAACAATACAAGGAATATTCTTTCAAGTGCACAAAGTGTGATGACTGTTGCTGACAACCAGCAAAAAAGAGTAACTCGAAATAGCAACAATTAAAATCACACTTGAACCAAGTGGAAAAGCGAAAGATGTGAAACGACATACCGCAATGGCAAATGTCAGTGTCAATTTATGGCCAAACAACACAGGAAACGCGATGTGCACCCGAGCGAACCAACCAAGTGCCTCTACTAGAAGCTGACAGCAAGTCATCTACTCACTTATCAACGAGTATAAACTTCCATGTTGCACCAGTCAAGTTCTCATTAGTCAGATTAACCAGTTTCAAATATTCTCTTTGTTTGTGACATACAGAGTATCAAATATGCCAGTTTCTTACGTGTTAATTAATTTTAATTCAAACTAAAAAAATATAATTTTTCTAGATACATTAAACTCGAAGAAGTAACCTGGAACACCCTAAAGTAGCTCGTGAACTAACTTGCACAATTTGTCCAAGGTAAATTTTGTGAGACATTAGCACATGTGGCTTATGCTTCATGAGGCAGATCGAAAGGCAAAAACAATCGATTGTTTAAGGTTGAATTCCAGTGCGTGTGAGAGAAGTAAATAAAATGGTTGGTTGGCAAGTGAACATGATGGCTGTGAGAGAGTACAATCAATCAAGCACGATCACAATTGCCATGTGCCGCCTGGCGCGACTTGGCGCCAATCTGTTGCTATAGTCTTGAGAAGTGCTTTGGCTCACTTGGTGCCGTGCGGACATCAATCACCGCGAAGATGCACACTAGTGCCAGTAAGACCAAGCATGGCAGCACTAAGCAAGATGCGACCACTAACAAGCACGCGTTCGCGATGACGAGTAGCAGGGTGGCGCGAAACTAAATAAACCATGATGCGGTGATTTATCATCTGGTAGTACTGAGTGAACCACCTCGCATCTAATTAGAAGGATGATGAACAAATCAAATTTACACACACCAACTCACATATATAATTTGTATCTGCAGTGCACACGCGCATATATTCACTATAAATATAAAGAAAGTAGGAACAAGAAGTTCGGCGGCCCCAGAGCAAGAGATGTTAGGAATGTTGGTATCTATTGTTGGTGCACGGAGAACCGTGTTGTCGGTAGATCGAAACACCACTTGCATCGAGTGGTACCACTTTGGTCTACTTTGCTTGTCGCTGTAGAACACTCACCAGAGAGGGAATTTTCTTAAACAGAGTTGAATTGGCACTGGTTGTCGGTATCTCGCGCGGCAAGTTGTCGAAGAAGTTAGAACAATCAATAATAATCGATCACTGAGCACTGTGTGCAAACAAACGATCACTACTTGACATTGAACTTATCGCTTGGGTAAACAGATGTCTCCAGTTAGCTCTATGAATGGATTCAAATATATCAGAACGTGAAAAAGGAAGAGAGTGAGAGAGAGAAGGAAAGAAAAGAGAAAATGTCTATTCTCCACCGGTTAGGTGCGAGAAGAGAGAGGGAGAGAGAAAGTGAGAGGGACCGTAGAGGAAAAGCGAAATATTTATATCTGCCTAGTTTGAGATGCCCTGCCCCCGGCGTGTCACTGTGGCAAACTCAATCACGACGCCTAATGATCATTCTGCTCGCGCCCGCACCACACGTTGCCCCATGGCAGTGTGTGTGTGTGTGTGTCTATGCCACACCATACACCACAAACGCCACCAGACTGGCCATAAATTGCATCACCGGTAGAGGCAGGTAGGAACCAAGTGGACCACGAGCAAAGTGTGCCACTGCGTGCCAAACCAGTCCCCCTTCCCACTCCCCCCGCTCGTACCTTTACTCGGGTCGGACATTGCGAGCCACCATAAACCACGCATACCACTTGGACACTGCTAGACAGCGAGATCACTTCCACCAGAGTTAATCATATATTAACTAGAGTATAATCACTCACACACAGAGACCAACGTTTAGTAACGGGGATATGAAGAAACCAACATCCAAGCCTAGATTCAGAGCAAGTTTGGCCAACATTCTCTCTACCACATACCCTTTCCTTGTTTTCACAGTTACAATTGTTATAACGATTAAACTCAAGCACATCCTTGAAAGTGGTTTCCTAAAAAGGTGTGAGGATTGCATATACGCTCATCATGTCGATGATTGGAGCCATCTCGCTATCCTGGCTTCATTAATTCATTCTTTTGTTGCTGTTTGCGTCTTGGCAGCTTCAACACATCACTGGTGCTGATGATTACAATATAACAACTACAACCAAACAGTTCTTGCTTACGTGTAAAGTATTTGTCTTAAGCCATGTGCTTGAACTGAACCTCCTCAAAACTAATATCTTAATTAGTATTTATAATTAGTAGTGTAGGTGTTTCGAAAGTTTTTTTATATTATTTAATTATATAGATAGAATCTGCCTCTGCTCAGTCATAGCTCATAAGCTTCTAGAATGGTATGTGAGTGAAGTACTGGGTTAGTGTGGATCGAGGCAGCTTGAACAAACACTGACACGTCTTTTAGATTGCCATAAATCGTCCAAACTCAGCGATAGCTGTCATGCCACATAGCTTTTAAACCTGTTGCACCTGGGCTTCAATCATCTTGGAGATTGGCGAGCGATCGCGTACCAGTCTACCTGTACCTCAAGGCCCCAGTCATGGCGACTAGTGGCGACAGAATTTCCTAACCCACACATTGCGATTATGTCGCTATTTGTAAATCATAAAAATCGTGATATGAAAGACAAAAAACGACAAAATAAAGAAAGCAATGGTAATATTAAAATAGTAGTCGACAAACAAAAAGGATTACTTATCCCAGCAGTAATTAAGAGGTGGTTTCGACGTCAAATCATAGTTGCATCACCGAGACAATGGTTCGCAGGGTTCGCTTCAGTGAGGTATACCTCACTATAGTGTGGAACACCATGATGAGTCAATCAGCAGTATATTCAGAAAGAAGCCCAACAAGACAGGCGAACATAATCAATGCAATCATGGCCATTGACACTGCATTTACGCCATTGACACACCACTTGATTTGTCAACACTTTCAACTCGAAGCGTGCAAATTCAATGAAAGCCACACTCGACCCGCACTCACTTTGCAAAGTGCATGCACCAAAACAAACTCTCAATCTTTGTTATCTTCATTTATCTATTTATCCATCTATTTTATAAATAATAATAATAATAAAAATCACATAGTAATAGAGTTGAGTTTAAAGCTTTCTCTCTTTGCAAGTCAAACCTCATTAGAGTGTAGTTTTCCTCGTGCTTGGTGGCAATGTTGGCACATCTCGTTGTTGATGACCCCGACGGAATGAATCTACGCGTAAGTGCGGCCATTTATGATACTGATGGTCTAGCGTTGAAAGAGAGAGAGAGAGAGAGAGAGAGAGAGAGAGAGAGAGAGAGAGAGAGAGAGAGAAAGAGATAATAATTAATAAAATGCTATAATAAAATAACCACTTTTACGTATTGTCTCGCACCGATAAGGTTTCAACGAGATTGTAGAAGCTACCACATTTGTGATGGTACACCTCGAAACCTTTGCCCCGAGACACGAAACACGTTCGCCAATCCACTTCCACATAGCTTCTGTCAATACTAAGTGATGATGATCATAAAAATGGTATTCATTTTTTTATTATCATCATCATCGAAAAAAACAAAAAATGTAGAACAAATTCTTTTGTATTTTTAGAAATAAAGACTTTTGTAAAATAAAAGTAAAACATCAAACAAAAAAAGGTGTAATTGTGAGTAATTAAAAAGAAAACCAATGGAAAAGTTCAAACTCAATCCAGTTTAGGCCGACCAGGGAAAAGCCAGTTGACAAAGGATGATCCGGTCAGGACTCATTTATCACCAATTGATATAGAGATATGTGAGTTTGAGTTGAGTGAGGATGTGTTGGTTCAACACACCTAACAGAGGTGCTCTTGGCCTCAAACTCTACAAACTTATGCAATACTAAACCATTAAACCAGTTTAATGTTCTATTTCGAATATACTACTAAATTCAATAACAAACAAGTCAAATAAAAAAATTAATTTAAAAATCCTAAAAACAAGTTCATTCTAATATTTTTCAAGTTTAAAACTCATTGAATGGCACGACAAAAATTGATTGTGTCAAAATAAAATCTAAAATGATGCACCAACTGTCAAATGTTTCCTTTCATCATAAATCCATGATTTGGACATTGGTGTAACCTTGAACGTGTGAAATCTATGGCGAGAATACACGCAATAAACTCGATGCCGTGGTGTCATCATGAGAATACAATTTTTTTGTTTCTCTATGTTTTGATTGGTGACCAATGCCATCACTTTATGGTTGCTGTTATATTACATTCAAGAAAAACGTCACCGAGAAATAATAACTTAATAAGCCATATTGCGAGTTGATTGTTGAATAATAATTAATACTTGGTCTGTTTTGAGTTCACGGCTGAAAATTATGAATGAATGATTGAATTAAAATGTTAGATACATAAATAATATTCTTAATATATTTTAAGTTTATTCAAAAATCATAAACTTTAAAAAAAGAAATTGTGCCTAGTAAAATTGTCTTATATCGAAAAGAACTGAATTAAAAGTAAAATGTCAGTTTTCCCAAAATGGCCATAAGGGGTCATAAACATATATCGATATCAAAAGAAGGGGGTATAAAGCAAAATCACAGTGTGCTCACAAGGTGGGTAGGGTGGGTTGCTAGTAAATATCGAGAGCGTAATTTTTGAAACAAAAAAGTAAAATAAAATAAAAGTTCATTATGAAGATAAGCTAAATCGTGGAGAAACCCAAGTTATTCAGGTTGATAGTGGAAGTATACTTTATAAAACAGAGGAAGATTGCATTCATGAAGAGGAGCATAATCGAAAAGAGCAAAAACAAAATTTAAATAATAATGATGCACTGATATTCCCATCAATTGATTTTGTACTTGAACCAATTTTTGTTCCGGAACCAGAAAAATAAAAAATTTTGTTGCTATCGATATCTGGGGTGGGGAGAATAGGGGGGTGCTGAGTTCTCACGGATTGCTCACGAAAGAAGGGGCCCAGGGGTTAAAAAAATTTTTTTAATCCATCAATATATGTTTATGACCCCTAACGTATAATATATCAAATTTTAAATTTTAAAATAAAATTATAAAGTTAGGCATAACTGAAATCTAAACTTTAAATGTGTTCAAAATTACAAAATGCCGGCATCTTTAGCCAGTGAGTGAAAGATGGAGTGTCGATCGGCGAGCAAAGCTTGAGGCGAATCAAACTCGGC
>WURS02088634.1:0-10022 GCA_011762765.2 Rhinocypha anisoptera
TAGGAACCAGAAACTGGAAGGACGCGGCTAGTGACAGGAAAAGTTGGAGGCGGCCAAGGCCCGAATTGGGCTGTAGCACCAAGGAAGAAGAAGAAGAAGACTATCACAATAGAAAAAATTTTATGCGTGCATCACATTGAAAAATAAATGCAATAATATTAATTAACACCATGAAACGGAAAAGTATCAAGTCCTTGAATTGCGTTTATCAGATTACTCGTTACAGATCAAGAAGATTAAAAAAGAAATAAATCTATTCCAATCGTTTATAATTTCATCGCGATGTATAAAAAAGAATACGGATTCTTAAAATACAGCGATATGGAAGAGAAAATAGATATTTAACTGCTTATCTCTGTGTTACGTTTCACCAAGTTCTGCTTTGTTCACTTACAATTAGTAGGTACTTCTTTTTTATGCTTATCCAAATTTCTTTCAAACTGATTTTTTTTTACTAAACCAAAGTTTCTAAATGGAATTTAAAAATATATTGGTACTCTTGTTTAATACCACGTCCTCCAGAGTTAAAAATAGAAAATATATTCAACAAACAGACCGCAAAGTTTTGTCCGACAGTCATACTGAAAACAGACAGGGTTAACCTCCACTATATTTTAAAAGGAGGAGGACTAGATTAATCGTACAGAATAGAGCATTTCGAGGACTCTATAACCAAAGGTTCTTGACTGTCATCACTCTCTGGTGTATTGGTGACATGACAGATTGAAAGGCAGGCAAGCAGCGAAGTGTTCGACAAAATTCAAAGGTGGAAAAAGCAGGAATTAAATGGCTCATTGAGGTCGTTTGTGAGACATTCTTTTTAATTTTCAATTTCTTTGCAATAATGTTGCCGTAAGACCCCTATAGTACACCACCGCTTTTGTTTTTGGTCCCTAGTCATTCTTCGCTGTGGCGGCACTTCGCTGCCGTTAAACCTTGGCTTAGGTAGGAATATATTTTAATGAGGTTTGGTCCCTCAAGATTTAGTATTTCTTCTCTCTATTGATCGAAAAACTCACAGAAATGTGAAACAATCAGAGATTTTAAGGTAAATTTAAGAGAAGTTCTCATACTTTCTCTTCGATGGGCAACTGTATTCCATTTTGAAATATATATATATATATAAATTCTGAATCACAGCAAGTGATGATGCCATCTTTCATATCATGGGATTCAAATCTATTACACTGACCAAAATAATAATTGCTTACATAATTGCTTCTACGTTTAATCGTTAAATTGTATAAATAAATAGTACTGCATGGAGTTGAATCCATCTTGAATATCCCCGTACTCTATAATAGAGCACGGGAACATACCATTCCACATTTATTACTTGGTACACACAAAGACCGACCATAATGATCAAATATGTGAAAATGGACTAATTACTCCTCAGTTACTCAATGAGTTGGTTAATATAGACGCTTTAATTTGATCCAAACATTTTCATTTGAATCTGCTACTTGCTCTATTTGACTACCTACGGAGTAATATTAACGGCACAAAGCAAATGGTCCCAAAATGAGGAATGATAGAGACAATAGTGTTTGGCCATGGTCAAAACTCTTTCCTCTACTTCTCTTTTTCCTTGAATTGATAATTTCGTCTTTAAAACATGTATTCAATGAACAAGCAAAATATAATGATTCTCAGTTGGGTTTAACTGTAACTGTAATTCCTGGAATAATGTTACCATTGGTAACATTTACAAGAAGTTATTATATTATTGTTATAAAAAAATTATTGATGCTGTAATTAAAATATTAAAGTGCACAAAGTTTTTAACTATTCAGAATATTTATATCAATTTTAATGTAAAAAATCTGTGATGAGGTATTTCCCAAGGGAAATAATTATCTAACTCTTTATACATTTAGCTCACTTTGATGAACAGAGATCCTTCAAAGTGAGCAATGTATGGTAATATAGCATTATGAGATAAACTATGTCTCACCAGACCATCACTGCTGAAATTAATAGAGGTGAAATTATGCTTCTTTGGATTAACATAAATAGAGACAGGAGAAGAAATCCTACGAGCCAAATCCCATATACATAATCCATTTCCTTTTATACTGACAATTATTGTTGGATAATGCAATGACCATTGGGCCATTTCCACATGTTCCTGAAATGTAAAATAAATGGTCAAAATTCAGTGAATTACTACTGATTAATACTAGTGACAGACTAGTTGTTACCATATCCCTAGCATCATGATAGTTAGGGAAACAGTAAAATTCTAAGAAGAAATAAATAAACTTCTCACTAATATAGCCACCTTTCTCAATTAAAAATAATGCTTCCTTTCTACTTTTTGTGGGTAATGAGTCATCAATGAAACATAGTCCTAGTTAAAGGGAACTTTCTTTGGTATACCACTTATTTTTATGAAGTCTTCCCCACTTAAACAATCATATGTGTTTCAATAATATTTCAGAACTATTGGATAAATTGTTGAAAATAATAGTCGATTAATCTCTAAGCTCTTTTTTCAATGGGAAACTACATTCAATAAATTTCAGAAAGAGTGACCTAAGAATTGAGACAAATGAGGTCATCCATGGATCTTAAATATTTTTCACTCTTTAAAAAGGGGAGCATTAAAAAAATGGTTCTCAAATATCTTGGTGAAGTTCAAGTATCCTATTGGCATTCTATAATTCAACAAATTTATCCCTTAAATTACTAATAAGTTTTCATGTGATATTTAAGAAATGTTCTAATATGCTGATATCCAATTTTGGCAGTCCTTGAGTATATATTTGTTGTTTTAGCCTTAATCATATGGTGTTGATTTTGATTAAATTAATTTATATAACTTAATATTGAGGACCATTCCTTACCATGTCATGACAGAGATTGATAAGAGGTCCTCCAACACCTAGGCACCAAATGCGAATAGTCCAATCACCTCCACATGTTAGAAATACTCGGTCTTCAAAACGGTTGAATGAAAGGCAGTAGACTGGTCCATTGTGTGCTCTAAAGGAATCTTGGTAATAATGAATTTTTCTGAAATTACACTAAGAGGAAAATTTGGCTCATTTTAACCTATTTCATTATGCCAGTTCAGTTATAACATCAATAATATATATGCAATCTAATGAAATATTTATATTAACACAGCATTTTTTTCAATATTTATGGTTTTTCTTTCCAGTCGGTAACCTTTTAGGCTTTTTTTATATTTTATCATCTCACCCATGATTGGGTTAAATATTAGCAGGCTTAAAGAGTTCTTTTGTCTGATTACTTTATCTACTTTAAATTAATTGGAAAATTCTTCTTTACATTTGATAATAATGTTGTTTTCAGTGTATGTATCTTGGATTACTCTTATTATGGCTGGAGCAACTTATTTTTCCTTCAAAATTCTCAAAATGTTTTCCTATCTGACTAATTCTTCCAGTAGCAATGGGTTGTAACCGTTATGTTCACTTATGAAACAAAATTTGATCCAATTACTACTTTTCTTCAGACTTATATTTTGCATTTATGTAATTGAACTTTTCATTAGGACTGTCTTTCTGTAATTTTATGGTTTCAATATTTATATTTTCCTTCTTTTATCTGAAAATATAGACTCAGGCACAGATGATACATTTGCATCAACACCTCTGGGGATTTCCAAGATAATCTGAGATGCTAGACATTATTGGTGCCTAAAAGTTCTTTTGAGGAAATTTAAGGTAATAATGTCTATCTATCATCACCGATATTTACTTTCCACAACCAACCTCAAGGTTACTGGTGAAGTATGCAATCATTTTATGTATTATTTATTTACTTTTTCCTGGATTGACCATTTTATTGTGCACATTCATTTGAGTAAAACAGCACAACAGCATTAGCAGTCAAAATAATTTGAATCACAACTTATCTGTATCTTTTGTTGCTGTAATTAATACATAAGTTTATGTACCCACCTGATGAACAGTTCCATCGTCCGTTGCCACTAAGTATAAATGAGGTAAATCATAGTTCAAAATAGTAGAAGCATCATTCCCTTCAGTTTTTTTGCTACTGATAGCATCTTCACCTTTCTTTTGAAATCTGTTACACTTAGGATGCAATTCAATCCACATAACTGTGGCTCTTGATGGAACAGATGATGGAACTTTATCACTTTGAAAATTATCTTGTATACCTTTTATTTTTCCACAAATCTTTGGAAGTGCAAGAATGGCTGCATTGGTACAGAATAATCTATTAATTCAATAAAAAATTCTCTAAATTATAATCCTTAAATGAAGAGATATTTTTTTTAATTGAGGAGCCAACTCTTACCTTCCAATGAAATAACTCTGCTTGTTTATAATTTTCAATTATTGTTTTTAACCTGAACTTTACATGGTTATATGTACTCTGAATGTAATTTTTATTATGGAGATTGAATGGTAAAAACAGTAAATGTTTATCTTATCCCATAGATGTAGTCATAAAATATTTTCTTTTACAAGTTTCTCTTTATGATTGAGCATTCTTAAATTACACCTACATATTACATAACTAATCTCTGTATTGAAGAGCTCAGAAAACTTGCTAACAAATATGAATTCTAAACAATTAAAAATGTTTATTTCATAAAATATAATGAATTTACTTACATTCTGAATACAGGAAGCCACGCAAGCTTTTCCAAGCAACTAGTGTTCCATCATTCCCTCCCTTGATTAGCTGAATATCTTCTGGTTCAGTGGCATTACTCTCATATTCATCACTCAAAAACCACGCAAGGGCATTTGCTTGCGCAAATGAGCTGCTTGGTAAACTTATAATATACATTGTGACCATAAATGGAAATAAGAAATGCAATAAATTAAATGTACACTAAAAATTGTAAAGCATGTATAACATAATAGGTTTTTTGCTATTAACACATTGAAACCAGTGCAGGTCAGCCAATGTGCAAATCTTCACCTATATTCACATCAGTAATTGCATTTGAAGCAAACAATATCACTTTGTTACTATTAGTTATTACTTGTTACTACTATGCTTTAGCATAAATTTTTCTTCAATTTGAAGATTCTATGACTAACCATGAAAATGGATATAAAGTAAAATATTTTATTTAACTTACACATGAATATTAAAAATCCTTGACACTTGTTTGTTAATCTCTGCAAGGACAACATCACCACTACTTAGACCAAGAGCCAGATTGTAAAATGACTCTGGATGGAAGCATATGCTGACTACAGATGATTTTGTTTGAAGTCTGCATAGTGGCCGCTCTTTAGGTAAGACAAAAGACCATATTAAAAGAAGCCCATTTTCAGATGGGGCCAAGCTGTTTACATATCCTCTACTGCCATATCCCACAGCTAAAAGATCCTACAAAGAAAGTAGTGGCAAAGGAAGACTAGTGAAAAAATTTCAGAATTTTACATGATCTATCATAAGTACATTCAAAAACTAAAACACTATTGGAGTTAATGAGCTTTTTTATTTCCTAGTATTTTAATAATTTTAACTGTCTTTCAATGCTAATGTGCAGCCCACACTTTTTTAAGTTTCATAGATGTTTAGAAGTGCATGAACCCTTCCAGGAAATCCTATTTTTTAAATAAATTTTCATGTAAGATCTCATTTTAGCTTTTGGGTCAGATTCTTTTAAAACATTTTCTAAAAGGCATCCATCTATCCTTCTGTGTGAGTGCTATTACTCTAATGCTGTAATAATTATTGAGACTTTTACTTTTTTGTAAATTGTCACTTATACGTAAAGGAAGTAATTAATATGGTACCAGATCAGCACCATGGTTAATACAATTTTTACACCTTTTATACAATAAAAATAATTGTTTAACATAATCTTCTATAATATAAAATTATGTAGTGTTTACAAAAACATGACATATGAAAGATTAATTAGGTAGTTTGATATGGCTATATCAGCGTGTGCATCACAATCACTATGCTCTAGGTACATGGAAAAATCACCACTATAGCAGTTGGTAGACTAATGTAATATATATTTGTTTCAAAATAAATTTTTAGAAATTTCTCATTAAAAATACTGATATTTTTAGAAAAATGTGGAAAGGACATATTTGGCCTTTTTTTCTATTCACATAGTCATTAGAATTAAATAACTGCAATATTGATTTTTTTATCTGTGAAGATTGAATTATATGAAATAGTTTTGGATCTACAGAGTTCAATGCAATCCATTGAATCTTACCGGACATTCATCACACCACACTATGCAATTGACTGCCTTTCCTTCAGCTTCTTGATCCTTGAATTCCCATAGAAGTTCCAAATTATACATTAACTGAAGATCAGGTTGCTCTAGGGAAAATTTAAAATTGGCTTTGATGGGAGTATTTCTACTAATGTGGCATATAAAGCAGTTACATATATTTGAATAAACACATTCAGCATCATGAGTGTTGCCAGCTTCCCAGCTAGTGGGGGGCAGCTTAAAATTTTATCGAGGTTACAGGGGAAGAAGCAGATGTGATGAACTAGAAACATTTATATTTCATTAATTATGTGTATTTGTTAATGTCCTTTTATACATTAACAAACAGATTTTTAGTTATAAGGTTTTAAAAAGTTTTTCAAAATTTCTCAATTTTTATTTTTCCTTTATATTTTTTCACGTACATGGGCATTTTCAGGGGGCAGCTGCCCCCCTGGAAATGGCTGTGCATAGTATATGTCAATGCATATCCAAAGCTAAGGGTCGTAGAGGGTAGGGTAGGTTGACAGTTCTGGGCATGATAGAAGAGGGCATGAATAGAGAGCTCTGCTCAGTAGCCCAAAAATCAGGTCATGTGTGGTACAAGTCCTTAGGAGGAAACTCTAAAGATACTCTGTTTTCAATAATCAGGGATTGCTATGACAGTAGTAGACTGCTGGAAGACCTTGTGAAGAGTGAAATGATAGCTATTCCGAAGAAAACAAGGGCAGATAAATGCTAGGAACACCAAATACTGAATTTAATGTCACATATCTTGAAAAGGCTAACAAGAATAATCAATCAGAGGATGAAGGGGAAGATCGAGAAAACCTATCAGTGAACCAGTTTGGATTTGGAAAGAATAGAGGAACCAGAGAGGCTGTATTGGTAGAAAAAATGAGACATGTAAACAAACCGCTATGCTTAGTGGAATGGAATAAGAAGTTTAAGTTGATGGAGAAACTAGGCATTGATTACAGCAACAGAAGAGTAATAACCCAATTCCTCCAGAATCGAGTCACCACGATGAAAATGAAAAATGGAAGAATAATAGAAGCAAAAATAAATAAAGGAGTTAGGCAAGGGTATAACCTCTCACCAATATTCTACATATATCTGGAAGGGGAAATTAAATAAATACTATAAAAGGGCTTCAGAGGAATCACAATATAGCAGTCTTAGAAGAGAAATAAGAAGACCTACAGACTACCTTGAACACAATGGAATAAATACTGAATGAGTACAATATGAGAAATAATAGAAGGAAGACTAAAATACTACATAGTATGTGGATGAGAGAAGCAGAGTGCAGATGTGATGGCAAAAGTTCTATTGATATCAAGGGTAGATTAGCTCAGATAAGAGGGTATTCACGGTGAAGAGGCAATTACTAAGTCTAAGAAAGATATCACTCCAAACAAGGAAGCAGTATGTGAAAACATTCGTATTGAGCATGGCATTCTATTTATCAGAGACATGGACCATTGGAAAAGCAGACCAGAGATAATATTATTACAAACTTACTTATAAGAAATGTTAGAAAGAAGAACTGCCAAGGGGTAAGAGAGCTAGTATTAGATAGGAAAGGATGGGGGGCTGCAGTCAACCAGTCTTAGGATTGAAATACTGATGGTAATGAGTATCCAGGTGAACACATGAGGATTTACTTACCTGCAATACATTCTGTGGTCATGCACTTTTGTATCCTGTCTAATTCTTTCTGATAAGTAAAGATATTCTCCATCTTATTCAAAGCCAAGTGAAATTTATCAGTTTTGGATATTCTTTGAAACTCTTCTTCTGGGGTGGGTTTCTTTTCTTGTAAGAAATTTGTGAATTCATCCAGTGCCATTAACTCTTTAACCAAATCTTCATGGACTTCCACTAAAATAACAAAAAAAATACCTAAGTGTTCATGAGGCTAATGTAGTGCTATCTTGTTACTTGTGTTACTACATAAGAAGTACATGAGAATTAATATGTCAGTGTATATTTAATAAAAATAAAAAAAAAATTCATTTACTAAGTATTGATTTGCAAATTCTCTACTTATGGATCCACTGATCCCAGCATTCTTTATCTTACAATTGTACCTACTAAATAGATAAGCTTTAGTTTACTTAACCCTGAGCAATTGGTGAGATAACCTCTTTAATCTTTCAATCAGGAATAACTAAGCGAAATTTGCCTTAAAATTAGACCAATTGTTGACTCTACTGCAACTACACATGCTGTCAAACAAACTACATTCGTAGTAAATTGACATCTGCTATACACTAAACATTAACATTGGTTCTGGTACCTGCTTGTATTGAAATTACATAAGGTTTATGTATAACTTTTCTTTCTCAAAAATTTACAATATATTGGAATAATAATATTGAGAAACCACACAAATGGCTTAATGGGGTTCCATTCCATAGAGGAAGTGGCTTCACAATTGCTCTAAATGGCTACACAGTCTGTGTGGCCACTTCCTCTAGGGTTTTAACTGCTAATGAAAATAGAAATGTATCAATTATTAAATTAAATAGCTATTTCAATTTACATCACGAGATAGTAAAACTGTTCATTTAATGAAAATTAACTAATGAAGAAAGTATAATTTAAGGAGAAACAATGATAGGCATATCTATTTTAACTTCTTAACACAAAGGCTTATTCAGGTGGTGATCTTCTGTTTGAAATCTTAAATGCAATATTATTGAGTGCTGTAAAAGTCCAAGTAAACATGCCAGTTGGTACTCTTATGTCAAGGCATTCCATATTGCTAGTTTTTTCAGATGAATTTTTATTAAGAGCTTTGACCGAGACATAGTTTGCATTTGACATTGAAAAAAACACTAGAGCAACTTTCTTCATATTATAATTATGAGCTAAGACAAATAATAAAGAAAAATCTAAATTATAATTCTGGATGCCAATATGGTCCAAATAAACAAATATTTCTCCCTGCACATACCAGACTCATACCCTGGGATTGGGGTGGATTCAATATTTTGTACGTCAATCATTGGCTTGGTTTCAACATCATCTTCTGGAAAAATATTGCAGAAATATAGTGAGTTTTCTGACATTTGATAGTTTTTTTGACATGAGTGATAAAACCAACATTGAGGTTCTTACATTTCAGTATTAAATAAAAATATCCATGATTACTAAACGAATATTTATTATATTTTCCTTTAGATTTTTATTTTGTACTATGAATTTCACCATGATACAACATTGTCAGGTACATTATGAATAGGAAGAGGCACATATATAAAATTGTGTGGAAAAGTACAATACATTTGGTAATAATAGATATACAAAACTTCTATGAAGTGAAACCTGATGTTTAAAGTTTAAATCAAAATGTTTTATTCCTTTTATTTTTAATAACTGATTAATTAATTTTATAACCTCATGTATGTATTTCTATTACGTATACATGTAGTCAACACACCTAAAATGTAATTGTCAGGCAGAGCCTATTATGTATTCTCCTGAATCTGCAGATATCTTAGCTCAGTTAATTGTAATAGTATAGAAGTTGTAATAGCTTAGTAGCTACAGCATCAACCTAGTTGTCGAAGGCATGTTCCCATTGTGGGTAGATTGAAAATAAATATTTAACATATAAAATCTAATTTTTTCCATCTTCCTCATACAATGTTAGGACACACAAGGTAAGGAAATAAGGAATGATATGGGAATTATGCTAGTATGCTACTAAAATACTAGTATGCGGAAGATAGAAGCTGAGTGCAGACGTAGAGCTACAAGGAGAGAAATTAGAACAAGTGGAATCCTTCACCTACCTGGGAAGCAGAATTACATGGGA